>CAJNIZ010032668.1:158893-170851 GCA_905231905.1 Symbiodinium pilosum | reverse complement strand
CTAAACCCTAAACCCTTATAGCTCACATGGGCTCCCAGGTCGCTGGTTGGCTTCATCTGAGGGATACAGGTTCCTAGACCCCCCCAAAGTACTCTAAAAAAGGGTCTACGTAGCTTCTATTTGGGNNTTAGGGTCTATAGAGGGTACTTGGGAGGTCTAGGAAACAAGTTTTGGGTTTGGTTTTTTTGGGTTTAGGATTTGGGGCCTAGGGTTGAGGATTGAGGGTTTAGAATTTAAGGTTTGGGGGTTTAAAGGGAGATACGCGATGGCTTATAAGAGGTATTCACCTACTTACCAAGTCCCCCTCACCCTCCGAGTATGATTCCGGTCAGTGTTGTTGTTGTTGTTGTTGTTGTTGTTGTTGTTGTTGTTGTTGTTGTTGTTGTTGTTGAAGTGGGTATTTTTAGGCGTAGGCACATGTTTCCTTATCGCATCTTAATCTGTTTGTGCCATATAGCTCCCATGTCCATCTACATAAGCGTCATTGATGGTATTTCAAGTGGGGTGTGTTCACATCTCTGTTGTAGCCGTAGTCAACATAAAGGTCCTCATAACCTTTGCCGTCGTACAATACATGTAGCTAATATAGGGGTATATACGGTTTAGGGTTTAGGGTAATGTTAGGGTTATTAGGGTTATTGCCCCAAAACTAAACCGCGAGGTCAGCGTTCGGACTCCATTCCCTTACTCAGACCACGTCTCCCGGAGCCCCTGGGTGGGAATGTAGGGGCCAAGGGGAATGAGAACGGGTTAGGGAAATGTTCTGGGTTCCGGAAAAACCCCAACCCCGTACTATCTAACTGGGTTCCCCAAAATGCAACTTGCTCCAGGGACCATTAAGGGGACTCTAGAGGGTAGTACTCGGGGGAAAGAGAGGATTGTGGGAACCCACTACGGTTTGGGGGTATGGCACACGACAATTCGACAATGTTCCAGGAAGTGAGCTTCCTAAACCCTAAACCCTAAACTCTAAAGTTTAGGGTTCCGACCTCACTGCAAGGGATTCTAAGCTGGAATCAAAAGGGTCATCAGTACATAGCCCATATATAACACATGTGTTTAGGGTTCAGGGTTCAGGGTTTAGGGCTATAGTCTCCCCTAAACCCTAAACCCTAAACCCTATAGTCCCCTACAAAGTGCTCTCAAGCCCAAGGTTCCCACCCACAAAGCGCCTTCAAAGCAACCACAGATGTGATGCTCTCAACCCTGCGAATCCAGACTAGGGTTTAGGGTTTAGGGTTTAGGGTTCGGAACCAGAAACCTAAAGGTCAAAACTCTGGCCGCTCAACCCCGAAACTCCCCTAACAAAACCCTGAAGCCTCCAACTGGCCTCAAGGGGCTCAAACCTAAAAAGCCTGATTCACAAGAACAAGAACTTCTAAGCTAAAGGTCCGCATCCTACACACCAACCCTACATGCCCAACCCTCCGTACGGTCACCTGCCATTGGCTGCTGCATGAAACCTCCAGGCATGCCTCTTGCAAAGATGATCTGAATCAGGGCTTCGGGTTTGGCGAGGAATGGATCTGAGCATTAAGGGTTTAGGGTTTAGGGTTTAGGGTAAGAAACCCCAAGCCCTAAACCCCAAGCACTAGGCCTTAAAAAGGTTTGTCACAAAGGAGCTTCTGAAGGCCCCTGGGAGGATTCATGGCGATTACAAAGGGACTGTCGGGGTCCCATACGGGGAATTGCGAGAATCTCCCAGACAGGCATGTCTGCGGTTCCGTCATGTACAAGCCTCCAGACCTGCCATTATCATGTTCAGGTCAGGTTTAGGGTTTAGGGTTGTCTAGGGTTCAGGTCTAGAGCTTAGGGTTTAGGGTGTAGGGTTCAGGTTCAGGCTTTAGGGAGGTCCCGTAACCGTCCTTGAAGGGGTCTCACCAAGGGGCTATTACAGCTCCTCTTGTTACCGTGGTAACTGTTAGCTTAAGGCAATGACCATATGGAAGCCCTAAACCCTGAATCCTAAACCCTAAACCCTAAACCCTAAATCCTAACCCTAAACCCTAAATCCTAAAACCTAAATGCTAAACCCTAGACTGGCCGGGTACCATGATCTTGTCAGCATCAAGGCCCTATGTAAGAGATCACAAAAAACGTGCATTCCCACTTGAGAGTTTCCCTAAATCTTCACTTTAGAGTCCCCAATATGAGCCATAGTCTAAACTCCTAGTATCCCTTAGTAACCCCTATATATAGTAGTCCCCTATATAATCCCTATATAACCCCCTTTAAGGAGTTTAGACTACAGCTCATATGGACCCCATAGTTCCCTTATCATCATCCCAGCACATCCCTGGACCATCCCAAACACTTAACCTTATAGTCCCCCTTAAGTAGATGTAGGGTTTAGGGTTTAGGGTTTAGGGTTTAGGGTTTAGGGGAATATGGGGTACATGGGGATCTTATTATAATATACCCAAAGCCATATTCTATCTACTTAAGGGGGAGTATAAACCCTAAACCGTATCCCTTCGGAGGATCCCCCAACCTGTAGTGATGGTATTATGGGAATATAATGAGGGCCCTAATGTACTCCTTATTAGCCCTTAGGGTCACTATGACTAGGTGGGGGGTCCACCCAACATATATCATATATACCTATATATTATATATCCTTACAGATTTGTATGGGACCCCTACAACTGAAACCCTAAACCCTAATCCCTTTGGAGGGGCCCAAGTTTGGGATTCATCAGGTATCCCTGCCGTCCCTACAGGCTCCGTATGTTGAGAAAACCCCAATTGAACACCTGGAAGTCATCTTGCAGCTCGCCACACTGCGTTGGTTTAGGGTTTAGGGCTTTAGGTTCCAAGTAGGGGCAGTACTGTACGACACTTTGCAAGATTAGGGTTTAGGGTTCAGGATTTAGGGTTTCTGGGTTGTCAGAATTAGGGTTCAGGATTTAGGGTCTAGGGTTTCTTGGTGTCTTCTTCTTCGTCTAACGTACGCCAACTGAAGGGGGAATATCATTCCCAGCTTCTCAAAAATTACCGGGGGGAACCCCCCTCTGAATCGCCGAGTAATCTCTACATATTTCTAGGCTCCCGAAGGAAACCCTACTTTAAGAAGCTCCCCTTCCTTCTCCATACAGAGGACAATGGTTTAGGGTTTAGGGGTTTAGGGTTTAGGGACAATAGTATCTCTGTCTGTAGAACTCGTCTGGATATGGGTATGGACTCGAATATGAGGCACAAGGCAGTCAAGGCACTTTGCAAATTACATTCCATAGACAAGGGTTCCAGCAGGACATATGTTTCTGGGAGCCCCTTCTGTAGGTCTATCGGCACCCAAAACAAAAGATCGATAACAAGATTCGTAGAGATTCTTGGGCGAATACAGTGCATTTGCCGACAGCAGGATTTTCTAGGAAGATACAGGGGAAATAGACCTCTTGCAAACTCAGATGAGCACGGCCTAAGGCATAGCACGCCAATGAGTCCGTGCTCTTTGAGATGCTCGTGCAGCTCCTTGTCCGGCATGCTGTTCAATTCGGCGTCTGGCCTCAAAGGGCACGAGTCTTTCCACGTGCACGGTAGAGCAGAGCCATCGCCGCCTTCTAATCCGCAGCCCCACGTGACTACGTGGTCATGTGCATTGGCCCCTTTAATCGCTGCTGCATACCATTTTTGTCGCAAAGACGCTGACGCGCCAGGTATCCACGGAGCCGGAGTGCCGAATTACCATGAAGTGCCTGAAAGGGAGACCTGGAGGCTCCTCTCATCATCCCCCTCTACCCTCAGAAGGTCACGTGAAGGTATGCCGTTTTCGAGCAACGCTTTTACACTGGGACCTCGAGGCTTATGAGACGTTGATAAGGAATGTGCAAGGTCATCTTGCCATCTCATAAAAAAATGTTGACCCTAGTCCCGCAAACAACTGGGTTGCTGCTAAGCAGTTAAATCAAGTTGCCCTAATAGGTGTATGTGTATACATATAGTAATTAACATGCTTTCCCAATCTAGTAACTGAATTAAAGTTCCTTAACACCAACCCAGTCTCTTGGTGCTGCAGGCCGGGGAGTATGAAGGATGCCACTTGTACTGTCAAGAGGATTTTGGCAACCCTCTCAGCTGACCGGTGTTTACAGGGGAGTGGATCCCTGTAACCCCCCAAGCCCAAACTCTAAACCCCAAACCCCGAACCCAAAACCCCCAACCCCAAACCCTAAACCCCAAACCCCAAACCCCAAACCCTAAACCCCAAACCCCAAACCCAAAACCCTAAACCCCAAACTCAAACCCTAAATTCACCAGAATCTGAAGAATTCCTACGGTATCATCAACAGAAAACTCTATGCTCGAGGCCAAGCCTGGGAAGTTGTTTCCGCTGTTTGCTGCCTGGAAGGTTTAGGGTTTATAGAGTTTGTAGGGTTTAAAGGGTCTTAAGGGTTTATAAGGTTTTTAGGGTGTATACGAAGGTTTAGGGTTTATAGAGTTTGTAGGGTTTTGGGTTTAAAGGGTCTTAAGGGTTTATGAGGTTTGTAGGGTGTATACGATATTTAGGGGTTATAAGGGCTATAAGGTTTATTGGGTTGATAGGGCATCGGGTTTAGGTTTAGCCGTCAGGATTCAGGGCTTAGCGCTTACAGCTTAGGCTTATCTAGTTCATCTTGTTGGAGGCTGCTGCAGGGTTTGCGGAAAAACAGGTAGGGTTTTCAAACTGAACTTCCCAGGGTTCACTATAGGGCTTAGGTCATGAATTGCATCTAGTCGTTGGGGTTTTGCATGTTACCTGCAACCTAGAAACCTGCTAGACAAGATAGGACAAGTTAACGGTTTCAGCGGTACGGATTGGTTTCTGGTTTTGGGGTTCAAGGCTACGGCTTCACTCACATATCGTGCAAGCGCCTCAGTAATCAAGAGCCAAAGGCGAAAGCCGACCCGAAGCTCCCAAACATAAGCACTCGATCTTGGGTAATGCCCCCACCTTGTAACAGTCCTTTATTACGGGTCATACTGAATGTAATTTATGAACATATTATAGGCATTATCCAGCTGTTACAGTGCCCAACCTGGACACAAAATCCTTCTCCCCTCAGAAAAAAAAAGCGCGGAGCCTTTTCGCAATTTTGAAAAACGAAACGATACCCCGAAGCCTATGAGGAAGGAACCTTAATGTGGACCAAGTAAACACCGGAGCTCCTAAACCCTGAACCTCAAACACCAAAACCTCCACCCCGAACCCTAATGGCCGTCTAAGTACTATGTAAGGATTAAGGGTAGCAAATAAATAAAAACATGTTCAAGCCTATCATGTGGACCCAGTAGACCCGAGCGGGTGCAGGCGTTTTGGCCTCGAAAATAAATGATTCGTCGTAGCCCTCCCTCCGTAGAACTTTTAGTGCTCAGGGTTTAGGGTATACGGTCTTCAGGGCTTAGGGTATGAATATGGGTTTTAGAATTCAGGGAGTAGGGTTTAGTGTTTCCCCGATATCCTGTACAGTGACCAAATGCTTGAATGCTACGATCTGAACCTAGAACAAAACCAATCTCTCAGTGCTAATAGCCCGAGATGGGTTTAGCATGTCGGGACTTCCTAAGCTAAAGCCCGATACCAAACATCTCTAGGTCGCAAGGTCTGGACCCCAATCTCTGTACCTACCTGGACCCCAAAGGTATGTAAAATAATAGCCCTAAACCCATAATAACAGCCATAAAGGCCATTATCTTACATACTTTTGGGGCCCAGGTTCTTCCAAACTCTTAACCCCACACCCTGAACCCTAAACCCTTAACCCCAGACCCTATGCATATTTATCAAGATATTATTTACATCATCCTGCGGAGAAGATCCCTAGAAGCTGCTCTAGAACTCCTATATTTTTATATCCCTAGAAACATCTAATATTCCTATATATATATATGTATACACATATAAATATGAGTTGGGTTTAGGGTCTTATTGCGGGTTTTCCAAATTTCGGGCTACCGTTCTGGGGTCCCAATAATGAGGCCAGAATGAGGATTACAATATACCTAGGTCGTTTGGGGATCTCTACTTCGAGAAATCCCCAAACACTCCAACCCAAACCCTTCACCCTTGACTGGCAGAAGTAATATAAAAACCTGTCGTGGCCAGCCGTGGTCTTGGGGCTTTCCACCCTAAATCTCAGATAACGAGAAACCTCAAAAAGTCGTCGGAGGCCGTACTAACAACAGCCATAGTCTAGAAAACCTAGCCGAAGAAGAACCAATATAGGATGCTGAACGCAGAGAAAGTTGCGGAAACCTCCGAAGCTTCAGAGCTTTTGGAACCCTAACCCTGCTCAGAGCTGAATCCCAAACCTTCAAATCATACCCTCCCCCAAACGTCTTGAGCCGTTGACCCAGCCGACGAGGAGTACCAATCAGGCGATGCTCATGGGGATACGCCATCTGGTAGAACCTGTAATTGGATGCATGCATTCCCCTAGGCAAGTACGTCGGTGCTTCAAAGACATCTTCTGAAACACCTTGGCACATGTTAACAACACAAGCTCCGTGTCGTGCTCACAGGCGCGAAGCACGCCTAGGCGTACCTGCTCTGCGCTGTAAAGTTCATGTGCTGCGTCGGCCACGCGCACGTCTGCGTCTTGGGCGGGTTGCTCTGCAAAGGGAGCTCTAAACTCGGAAGTTCACATGCTAAGCCGAAAACCCTAGACCTTCAACCCTAAGCCCTAAACTTTAAACCCAAAGCCCTTGACCCTAAAGATTGCGTGGAGTCCGCCTGAGGTGGCGGTGGCGGCCGTGAAACAGGCTCCTGGCAGCTTCACCCACACAGTTTGAAGTTTAGAGTTTAAGGTTCAGGGGGCGAGGGTTAAGGATATCTGGGATTTGAAGTTTTGTGGTTTAGTGGGTTTGGGATTTAGGGCTTAGGGTGTCTATGCAAGGGTTTCGGGTTCTAGGGCTAAGGGGTTTAAGTGTTTGTTGTTCGAGGCTTAAACCTTTCGAGCCTACCTTGGGGTTTAAGGTTTAGGGTCAGGATGTCTTCCCCAAAATAGCAACCGTGGGCTCCCGGTATGTGCTAAATTCCCTTTATTCAAACCCAGACCCTGCTTATTTCAATTAAAGATTGCCAATGTATCGTAGTGTACCACAATGAGAGTAACGTTAGCATGACATTAATTACCCCCCCCCCCCCAGAACTTGTTTTGCAAGTTGCGCTTACGGAAGGGGGGCGTCGCAATAATAGATGACGGGGACATGGGTAGGATGCGGTAGTGCAGCTTGTAATACTAGTAGGACAAGTAGAAGGGAATATATCAAAATCGGGACATTTGCGGCCGGACAATAATATTATTGCCACCCCTTTATTATTGCCGATGGACCTTAGGTAGACCTTGTTGGGCTCCAAACTTGTTAGAAAGCAACTTTGATTGTCCGGGATTTTTTCGGCCCAGCAACAAAATGCGATTGTCACCCCCTTTATTAATGCTATGCTAGCATTATTCAATGTTAGGGGGATTGGGGTTTTCAATGTCCGGGGATGAGTATAAAGACCCTCCCTAAACCCTAAACCCTAAACCCTAAACCATCCTGTGCAGAATGCTCCTAACAGGCTGACGGCCGTCTACACTTCAAACCTTTCATTTGTGGTGTTTGAACCTCGCAAGACTATGTTTGTAGGATTGGTAGAGGTTTAGGAGGGAAGTAGTTGAACATAGTAATTTTTGCTGGGATCCCTATATACTATCCTAGTTGCTGAGTTCCCTGGCCCCCAAAAGGTTAACCTTTGTATCATAATAGGACTATATACACCCCCAAAAGGTTAAAGGTTACCTACCCAGCTACTAAGCTATAGACCCTAAACCCTGAACCCTAAACCCTAAACCCTAAACCCCTAAACCCTAAACCCCCAAACCCTAAACCCTAAACCCTAAACCCCTAAACCCTAAACCCTAGCCGCTAAGAATCTGTGGAACAATATAGCGACCCAGTTCTGACAGCCTGCAATCCAGGGCCTACGTTCTGATCCAGGTTTGGTCAGGGTTTAGGGGTTAGGGTTTAGGAGTTAGGGTTTAGGGTTTAGGATCTAGGGTTTAGGATTTAGGGTTTAGGGTTTAGGATTTAGGTTTGTTAGGCTGCAGGGTTTAAGGGGCTGGGGGCTGGAGTTTTGAGTGTATGTGCAGCGCGCAGACGACAGAGTACATTGACGGTAATCACGACATCAAAGGACATACCGTGTCATAGCACAAGCTTCGCTGTGTATGGTAAGGTTGGGATGAGGACTGCCACTCACATGAGCCAAAGTCTAAACTCCTAGTATCCCCCTTAATAACCCCTATAACACTTCCCCATATAATACCCTATATAACCCCCCTATAAGGAGTTTTGACTATGGCCCATATCATCCACCTCCCGCACCCCGAACAAAAGGCGCGTTCTGGGGTCTGATGAGAAGCTGGGGCCTGCTGTTTCAATCTGACCTTGGACAATTAGGGGGACTTCCCCAGACCCCTCAAAGGATCCAAAAAATGGAACCCCCTAAAAAGGGCTTATAGGGGTTATAGAGGTGTTTTATAAGGATAATATAGGGCTAAAGGATCCAAGAAATGGAACCCCTAACAATCCCCTAGTTTTTCTAATGTAGTAATGGGTTCATATGGNNGGATCCTTTAGGGGGTCTGAGTAGTGAGTAAGTTCCAATCGAGGGATGAGGTGATTATGTGAAGCCCTAAACTCAGGGTTTTCCCTACTGCCCCCTATACCCCAAAATTACAGTTTTTCAGTGGTACTTAAATTTAATTAACGGGAAACCGAGTGGGGTTGTCTAGAGGGGGGGGGAAATGGGAGAACCCATGAGAAAACTACTGTTTTAAGCCCCCTGACGGCCTCCACTCCCAACTTTGCACCAACACCCTCCTAGTGGCCTTACTTGGAGTTATGTCCCCGAATAACTGGTACTTAGGCATAAATAGAGGGCAGTTAGAGGATCTAGGAGTACTCTCGTATCTCTCAACAGCGGTCCGCATCTGGGCATGGCACGCTGTAGGACTGCAGCAAGTTCTTGCTTAAGCCCTTTGAGACTGGTTACTCCCTGCCTTACCGCAATAGCTTACGCCTGAGGTGCAGTACTCGCTGTTTTGTATTATCATTTCAGAACCTGATCGTAAGCCAATCTTGGGGCTGTGTTCTAATTGAACAAACCACTATTTACGCAGAGGTCGGGTGGGGTCGTTATAATTTGGCCAGGCAATAGTGTATAAAGATGTAGGGGGAGAGTTCTCCTCGTAAAGGGGCCTTAGAGACCCTGGGGGCATCCCCTGCTTTACTGTACTGATTGCACCCAGCTGTTCGCCATGAGCTGCTAGCGTAACCGTTGTGAGGGGCCTCTGTTGGAGTGATTCTGGGCAGCAGACTCTGCCCTAAACCCTGAGCCATAATCCTGCTCTCTCGTTGCCTCCATGGCGAACTCCGTGCCCGTGGTACCCTAACCCCAAACCCTAAACCCTCAACCCTAAACCCCCAGAGCCTAAACCCCAAACCCCCAAATCCCTAAACCCTTCACGCCGAACCCTATCCCTGACCTGCCTCGGAAGCTGGCGCAGGCGATGCTGTTTCGGCGCCTTGTGCAGGTGACGCGCCCTGCACTGGTCGAAGGTGGCAAGTAGGCTGAGGGTTTAAGGATTAGGGTTTAAGGTTGGGGGTTTTCGGTCCGCCAGCGCAGCGGGCGCCCTGGCTACTTTATGGCTCAGCTTGCTTTAAGGGGAGCGTTTCTTAAACCCAACTCTTTTGGTCTGGACCTTTTTTCGTTTCGGTGCATCCGGATGGCTGAAAACGAACTTTCGACCTGGACCTTTTTTCGCGTTTGTGCTTTCCGAGGAGGCTCGGGGCATGGGCTTTTGGAGCGCGGAGAATGGACAAGGTTTGGGGTCTGGAGCTTTTTTCATTGGGATTTTTGTGCCAAAGGTTGGCCTCGATGGGTGTTTGGACCAAATTTTTGCATTTTATGACATTTGGAACCAACAATTGTGCCTTTTAAAGCCAAATTTTAACGCGTTTTTAACTTGGGAGCCAAATTTTGGGCTTTCTGTGCCTTTTGGAACCATCTTTTTGTGTTTTTGTGTGTGCCTTTTGGATTTTGTTTTTTTGCTTTTTGTGCCTTTCAAAGCCAAATGTTGGGCTTTCTGTGCCTGTTGCAAGCAAAGTTTGTGGTTTTTCGTATGTTTTGGAGCAACATTGCGTGTGTGTTTTCTGTCTTTTGGAAGCAAATGTTGGCTTGTTGCGCGCGTTGGACACATATTTAGTTTTTGGGAGCCAAAGTTTGGCTCTTTGTGCCTTTGTGCTTTTTGGAAGCATCTTTTTTTGTGCGTTTTGGTGGTCCTTTTGACGATTTTTTGCGCTTGGAACCACGTTGTGGGCTTGTGTGTCTTTCTGTGCCTTTTGGAGCCCAAGTTTGCTGTTCTGGAGCGACAGTTTTGGCTATTGTGTCTTTTGGAGTCAAGTTTTGGCTTTTTGTGACTTTTGGAACCAAATTTTGGCCTTTCTATTCGTCGGGTCCTGGCTTCAATTTACTTAAACCTCGCTGTGGCTTCAATTTATTAAAACCTTTTTGCGACCTTCTTGGTTGAATTTAGCTAATGAATCTGCCGAGCTGTTGTGGAACCACTTATCCATCATCCTAGCCTCGCTGGCGCACCTAGGCGAAGCCTTCCAAAATTCAAGGTTCAGGGTTTAAAAGGGTTTAAGGTTCGGGGTTTAGGGAGGTTTGGGGAGTTTCGGGTTCTTCGGACTACGTAGAGGGGATGCCGGGAAATTAGTCAGGAATTTGGGGACCCAAGTATAGACCCCGAGCATTACAATCCTTGTATGGGGCCGTGTAGAGGGACCCTCACTTTGGGAAACCCCCAATTAAAATTGGGACTTGGAATAAAACTCCCTAGTTAGCCCTTGAAGCTTCCAACAGCATCTCATTGTTAAGCCCTGTCCCTTTAGAGCGGTTGTCGATTCTTGCAAACTTGTATCAATGTGAGAGACTGAACATAGGCTGAACATGGGTAACGTAGACCCCTGATTAATACACCCCCTCCCCTTAAGTAGGCATTATAACAGGCATTTTAATATGTAGGCCCTTAAAACGAGGGGTTTTAGTAATCATGGGTCTACATTGGTTCAAATCACTTGACGCACACATAATCCCCAGAAGTCCTCCATAAAAAACCTTTTGGCTTGATCAAACAGTTTGACATTGCCACCAAATCTCACTTAAGGTTTAGGTTCTGAGGTAGCTCGTACTTTACGGCCTAAATAATGATCACTGGCATTTTGCTCCTGGGGAGGACGGTATGCTAACCAAGTATTCCAGAAGGAATCTAGAATGAGAGGATTTGCTGTTATGTAGGCTTCTACGGCCAATAGGAGACTTCATTTTGTTGGGGCCTATGTACCTGAGGATGGACCCATAGTAACCCCATGAAACCCTAAACCGGCAAGCCCAGAATGTTTTGAAAATTGTATAGGGCCAAAAAAAAAACAAAGTCGCACAAAACCCCGCTCAAATCTCCGCCCAGAACTCCGGACGCGAACCGAATACAATTTCTATAAACCGAAACCTCATTCCTATCCTTTTGTAACCTGACACACGAAATCTTGAACCTTGAGCCCTAGAGCCCTGAACCTTCGTCCCCAAACTCTAAACCATAAACCTTATCTTAACCCTTGAAACCCTAAAACCCTAAGCCTTACCTTAACCCCTGAAACCTGAAACCCTAAACCAACCCTATACTTATGTGAGCTATAGTCTAAACTCCTAGTATCCCCCCTCATAACCCCTATCGTAGTTCCCTATATAATCCCCCATAGAACCCCCTTTAAGGAGTTTAGACCTTAAACCCTAAACCCTAAATCCCCCTGTATAACCCCCTTTAAGGAGTTTAGACTACAGCTCATGTAACCCTAGCTCTCTGTGCTTTCCGCGCCTGATTGAGGCCTGCACCCGGCTGATGGTAGCCTCAGTTTTAGGGTTTAGGGTTTGGG
>CAJNIZ010032668.1:113460-156227 GCA_905231905.1 Symbiodinium pilosum | reverse complement strand
CCTAAACTCTAATTCCTAAACCCCAACACCTCCAGGTAGCCACGAGCTGCCTTTGTCATCTCCTCGATCAAAGCCCTTGCCTTTCGCCTTCGCCGGGGGCTCCATGCTTGGGGGTTCCTACTTGGAGCTCCACACTAGGTTTTAAGGTTTGGGGTTTAGATTTTAGGGCTTAGGTTTTAGGTTTTAGGGTTTAAGATTGTTGGCTAAGGTTTTAGGGTTTACTTGGAGGTCCATACTTGAAAGGACCATACTTGAAAGTCCATACTTGGAGGAGGAGACTCACAGTTGCAAGCAGGTCGTTGTTCGAGATAATAACTAGAGTTACTATATGGCCTGTATGGGTAAATTAGTAGCATACTTACTGTGTTCCCCTGACCCTCCAAGTAGGTACTTCTGACTTGCTTATGGCTTATAACTGTAGTTGTAGTTATATCCCAGGTATAAGCCTTGAGGACTTTGGGACCCATGGTTTGGTTATAAGACCCTAAACCTTAAATCCTAAGTGTTTATAAGTACAAGTATTGGGTTTTCAGCTAGCCATGGACCTCCACGTAGAGCTTAGGGTTCAGGGGGCCTACATTTAATGATGGCACTTGGGGGGGGGGGTGGTTAGGGGATTGAATCCAGGGTTTAGTGCATGAGGCAGGGGCCAAGCAGACGGAGAGCTGCGGCTGACCCAATCCTAAACCCTAGGTCCTAAACCCAGGTTTCTCAGGAAGCGCTTGAGGAATTTGAGCTTCGGGCTTCGGATCCCGCTTGCTATCTTATCCCCCCTATAATCACCTCCTCAAGAACCACACCCAATGTAGCGTCAATATACTTATGATTCCTTCTTCTGTTTTGGAGACATGTTTGGGCTTGACTTAAATTCTTGTAGATGCATTATACAACCCTGCCTGGGTTCCATCAGCGTGGCTGCAAGGAGACATCAAAACATTTAGGGTTTAGGGTTTAGGGTTTAGTGTTTAGGGTTATTGCCCGCTCCTCTGAGCCAGAGTCATTCATGACGAAGGCGTCGACAAACTTCTTGCCTGCGAACAGTTTGCTTAGGTTCTGAGTACTGCTTGAACCCCCCCCCGCTCAGCTTATGTGCTCATCCGAGCCTGCCATCTTGTCGTACAACTCCTTGTACGCCATGCTCCAGCGGCGGAGATCGCGTTGCAACGCCTGTTTCCAACTCCAGCAGAGATACTCGGTCTGGAGGCCGGTGTAGTGGCCATACCCTGACCACTGCCAAAGCATTTCCCTGCTGCAAATCTCCAATCAGTTGTGGGAGCTGGTCGAGAGTCTATATGACCGCCTGCCTGACCCACGGCCAGATGGACCTCTCAGCAATGTAGACCCATGATTAATAAACCCCCTCCCATTAAGAGGGATTATAATAGGAATCCTAGTATTAAGGCCCTTAAAAGGATGGGGTTTATCAATCATGGGTCTCCATTAATGCACCGCCTCGCGCACCACCTTGGCTCAATCCTGTGACCAATATAATCAGTGGTCAGGGAATACTTTGAAACTCCCAGGAACCCCGAACCCCGGACCCTAAGCCTGAACCCTAAACCGCTGGGTAATTGAATGCTACACTGGACAAGAGATTTGACGCCCCATGGTCTTGCCATACGGGATTTGATTTAAACCTTCAAGGAACTGAGGGAACAAAGGAATGCATTCGACTTTGGGCACTAAACCCAACGCAGTAAAAGTCTTCAATAGGTGTAAACTTGAGCGCTAGATAGATGTTTATGTTGAACTCATTATCCAACTGTTACTGAATGTTAGTCCCCCTGCCCTGCCCAATGTTCATCCCTCAAACCCAAACCCCAAACCCCAAACCCAAACTCTCAAGCCCTAAATTCCAAACTCTAAGCCTCCAACACCAGCACCCTGAAACTGACCCAAACAGCCAACCCCTAAACCCTAAACTGGCCTTTGGCGAGCTGGGAATGAAGAAATGGAAAAGAAAAGGGAAGCTTCTATAATGGGACTACTATTAGGATCCATTCCGTCATTCCTAGCTAACCAAAGGCCCGTAAACCCTAAGAATCCAACCCTAAACCCTAAACCTCTAAACCCTAAACCCTAGACATCAAAATCCTGAACCCTAAACCTCAAAACCCTAAACCCCAAACCCTCTAAACCCTAAACCCCTAGACCTCTAAACCCTAAACCTCTAAACCGTAAACCCCTACACCCTTTAACCCCCACACCCCCCCCACCCCCTCCCGCCCCCTCCCCGTCAAGAGCTCTAGCCTTGCCGCCCTGCTTACCGCCCTTGGCAGTCTGGTACCTGACTGCAAGGAACTGAAATTGGGGATTAGGGTTTAGGGTTTAGGGATTAGGGTTTAGGGATTAGGGTTTAGGGATTAGGGTTCAGGGATGAAGGTGCGGGTTTGGGGATGCGGGTTCGTGGTTATGGTCGGGTGGACTCAGTAAGTGCGGATTGGAACAAACCCCGGCCATCGCAATGCTAACCTAGCCTCTGACCCTAATGCCTACATCCCTTAAACCCTAAAGTCGAAACATCATCGCAGGTTCCATCTTCTGGTCCATTGTTACTCTAATTCATCTACTTACTACAAGAAGGCCGAAGCAAAGGGGTGATCCAGGTTCAAGGCACGCACTGGTTCAGGGCCCGCGCTTTAGAATTTAAGGGCTTAGAGTTTAGGGTTTAGGGTTTTGGGACTGGGTTTTGCGGGATTTGGGATTTCACGGTTTGAGGGATCTAGGGGTTAGAGGATGCAGGGCTTAGGGTATTTAGGGCTTTGGGCTTAAGGGGATTAATGGTTCAGGGTTTTGGGAATTTAGGGTTTAGGGATTTGGTGACTTTTTTGGCTTAGCGGGTTTTAGGTTTGGGGGTTAAGGGATCTAGGATCTAGGGATTAAGCCCGGGAGTTTTGCCACCTCTTTTTTTTCCAAGCTGCAAGTAACACAGAGGCCCAGCGAACTTCGGGGGCAACTTATAACCCCAATAATTTATCAGCAGTTTAGGGTTTGGGGTATATAGCTTGCCTCCCTCGCTAAGTCCCCCAAGTAGGAGTTAGGGCGTAAGGTTCGCAATGTCCTGGATTTTGGGAGTTAGGTTTAAGAGCCTCTGTTTAGGCTTCAGAGTGATGCGGGCTGACCCACGCAGATGCTAGAAGGGGCAGAAGTACGACTCTACACTCAAACATCTCCATGCAGTTAATACCTTCATGAAGCAGCCCCCTCCCCCACGTGACATTTAGTATTCTCAAGCAAGAGCTGTTCGTCGGGCGTGCTTGTTGGTAAGCCGCGCAACCCCACGAATCTCCAGGTCAGGATTAGGGTTTAGGATTTAGGGTTTGAAGCCCTAAACCCTAAACCCTAAGGAGTCTTGGGACTTTGGCACCAACGATGGGACGATGGGTTTCGAGGTTCTATCTCTGAGTTTTGCTGGAGGTCTATGCTTTGAGGGCGTTTCATGTAGGGTGTCTCCCTTATTCTGGGGGTTGTTATGTGTGGGGCCCCCTTGAAACCCTATGAGATATGGGAACCCGAGCCGTCCCAAACTCTAAACCCAAATCTCTCAAGTCCAAATCCTAAACCATCAAGCCCCTAAACCATAATCTCTTGCTCCTAAAAGCCTAGATCCCACAGAGCCAACAATTCTAGTCTGTTGACCTCACGCTGAGGTACATATACATGTATACCCAATATGTATATATACACATATGTGGTATATACTTGATCAACATGCATTTTCCAAAACTGGCCATTAGGAAAAAAAACAAACCCACTACTATTTCACCTTTAGTCTCCTTAGACCTGGATTTTAAAAAGTAGTTTTAGTAAGTCCTTAGGGTTATACTATTCTATAAAAACTCAGGAGACTACAGCATAGACCTAGAGGATCCTAGAACAATTTTCCACCCTAAACCCTCAACCCCGAAAACCCGAAATCCTAAAACCTTAAACCCTAAACCCTAAAACCTTAAACCCTAAACCGTGGAACCCTAAACCCTAAAACCCTAAAACCCTAAACCCTAAATCCTAAACCCCTGATTTCCACGAAGGGCATCCAGAGGATCTTTAGATCAACCTCCCATCGGGAAGAACCCAGCCCGAAGCTCTCCCTTTGGGGTTTTATGGGGTTGAGGATTCGAGGGGTTAGGGCTTCAAGCCGAACTCTGAATCCCAGCCTCATTAAACTCTAATCGCCCAATATTATGACCCCCCCAGTTATCCTAATTCTGAATATTCCACTGTGATTATAGTGGTCTACTATATAATAGGGGGGTGGGATGGGGTGGGTTTTTTTTGATACTAGGGGGAGGGGCACGATTACACTTGCATGTCCAATCCACAAACTCCAAACCATACACTGGACAAGCCTAGCCCTTAAACCGTTAACCCCTACGCTTCAGACTCAGAACTTACTTGGAGGACCTAGTACGAAGACCCATAACCCACACAAGCTATGTAAAAGCACCAGTTCTTCCCGCTCTTAACCTACTTCCTAAACTCTGCCATTCAAATCGAAGCTCCCTAAAAGCAGAGAGCAATCAACATGGTGTCCGTCAGCTCCAGCAGACTTGTCAAGGTGAATGGTACCAAGTGCCTCAAGAGTCGCGTTGCAGACAGCCGTTGGAGAATCCACATCGACGACGTCAATCGTGTCGTTGGGCCAAACCTCCGAGGGCGCCAAGTGAGCCCTGTCGACGACGAACGCGTCGTCCCTCCGCGTGGGCAGGTTGGCAACTAGGGAATCGACCTGACCTTCCATTGTTCGGTCGGGAATGACCACCTCAAACTTTACGCCAAGTTGGGTTTAGGATTTAGCACTTAGGATTCAGATTTAGGGTTGAGGGTTTAGGGCTTCGGGATCATGATTTGGATTTAGGGTTTGATGGCTACCCTCAACCCTAAACCCTAAACCCTTAGGGTGTGAGGCTTAAGACTTAGGCTGTTAGTCGAGTCCTTTTTCTGTATGCCGTAACGTTCGGAATGCCACCAAAGAAAGGCTAGACACAGCCCCCTAAGCCCTCCTCATATCTGAACTCCCCAAGCCCTATACCCCCATCTCGAAGAATTTTACTAGGAAAGTCAGGGGGTTTAGTAAGTAGGGGTTTTGCCTTTAGGGTTTAGAGGGTTTAGGCTTTAGGGTTGAGTGCTTCAGGCTTCAGGGTTAAGGGTTTTAGGCTTTACTTTAGGGTCACTGGGACTTAGCAAGTAGGTGAAGAACACCTATAAACCGCATAACATCCACAGCTATTCCCTTCTTAGCCTACCTACTAAGTCTCCCCGGTTCAAGTAGCCCTAAACCCTAAACCCTACATAGTAGTTTCCATGTTCTTTTCCAATATCCCAATATAACCCCCATATAATCCTAATATCACCTTAAGATGGTAAAGTAGACCCTCCAGATAAGCCCCCCTAAACCCCAAGCCCCAAACCCTAAATCCCAAACCCTAAACCCCAAACCCCAAACCGCAAGCCCTAAACCCTAAACCCCTTTGAAGCTGGGCCACGGGGTCCGCTGCTCTCCGCCATCTGCTGCCGGCGGGGGTGCCTCTACTGGCGGCGCCTGAGTCGTATCTTGATTTTTTGGTGTATATTGGAGATATTATGTTGGGATAATGGAGAAGAAAATGGAGACTACTATCTAGGGTTTAGAGTTTAGGGTTTGCAGGGTTTAGGGCTACATGGTTAATGGCATTCAGGGGGTGTGGGACTAGGGTTCAGGGTTTGGGGGTTGGTGTGTGGGCACTACAGAAGGGCTGTTTACACTGGATTCTGTGGGAAACATACAGGGCTACATTGGCTATTGTAGGTGCCAGGGTTGGGAATACCCTTACCAATAATCCTGCGGAAGCTCAACCACATCCCCCTAAACTCTAAGTAGCAGTTCCAATCTTCTTTTCCATTCCCCCATATATCCTTAAGAAACCATATAGTCACCGCATTAACCTCTAAGCCAATATTGCAAATGTCTGCTGCAAGTGTGCAGTTGGATGGAGCATACGTTGAGATAGCGACTTGTTGCTTACTCTTTGCAGGAGTGAAAGCTCCAGTCCCGAAACCCTGAACTTTCCTTATACCCCAATAACCTTGCGGGCTTTGTGGGCAGAGATTTGGACTTCGGGGGGCTGAAATTTAGGCTGCCACTATACGGATCTGAGAGCCTTGGCCAAGAGTTTAGGGTGCGGGAATGTTTCCCGATAACCATCCAACCATCCGCTTATGATCCCCTCTCATGCTCTTGATACCAGATATCCTGCATGACCTGAAGATAATCAATCGTAGTAACAAGAGCTTTTCAGGGCTGCGACCCCCGCTCCCTCTCCAATGATTGGCTGCTAGTCTGCGGCCCCCAAATTAGTATACCCCCAACCCAAGACTACTGCGGGGGTCTGGGGGGGGGAGTTAAGTATACCAATGATCCCTAAAACCCTAAACCCTAAACCCTAAAACCCTATGAAAACCTCAGGTATCCACATCAAGACTCTACTCGCTAAATCCCCCTGTGAGCCACAAACCTTGAACCTCAAGACCTAAGCCCAAATCTAAACCCCCAAATCCGAAAGCTTAAACCCTACACCCCACACGTGAACCCTAAACCCTACACCCCAAACCTTAAAACCCTACACCCCAAACCCCAAACCCTACACTCGAAAACCTACCACCCACAAAACAACACCCTAAAATCCCAACCCCAAGCGCACACCCTATACCTCCAGACACTAAACCCACACCCTACACCCCAAACCCGAAAACCCCGACCCTAAGCCCAAACCCTACACTCCAAATCCTGAACCCCACACCCGAAAACCTAAAACCTCAAACCCTAAACGCCCAAACCCTTAACCCTACACTCCAAAGCCTGAAGCCAATACCCCAAAACCCTAAAACCACCATCCCTACACCCCAAAACCCTAAAACCCCAAACCCTAAAGCCCCAAATCCTAAACCCTACACCCCAAACTCTAACCCTACACCCCACACTTTGAACCCGACCCCGAACTCTAAACCCCAAAGCCTAAACCCCAAATCCTAGGCCATAAGCGCCCCAAATCCCAAACCCTGCAGATACTACAGTATATGGTTTAGGGTTTAGGGTCTAAACTCTTAATATCCGCCATAATACTCCCCAATAGAATCTCCTATATAACCCCCTGTGATGGGCTTACGCCCCAAACCCTAAAAGCCCACACCCTGAGCCCCAAAACCTGCAGATACCAAAGAACTCAAAAGGTGGGATGAAGGAAGGTGGGGTATAGGAAATAAGCCCCAATATAGTAGAGTATATACAAGGGATCCTTTAACCCACCTACCTTCATCCCACCTTTTGAGCCACCTGAAGATACTGGGTTGCCGGGCGCCGGCATCTGCACCGTGCGGAGCGTCACCGCTCGGCTCAGGCATCCTTCTGCTTGGAGGGTCATTGGGGCTTAGTAACTAGGTTACTAATGGGGATAACTAGGGTTACTATATGGGTTATTATGGTAACCTGTTTACTAAGTCCACTTGACCCCCTAAGTGGTATGAGTTTTCTGGGTTGGTTTAGGGTTTAGGGCTTGGGGTGTAGGGCTTATGATTTGTTACCATTACTTAGGGTTTGGGGGGGCGTCATTTTAGCTCTGAAATGAAGAAACTCGAAAATTCTGAGAGGTTAAGGAAAGAGGAGAACTCTAACTAGTGGGAACTTCATATGTGCTTGAGGGTTCAGGGCGCAGGGTTTAGGGTTGAGTTTGGGGCTTAGGGATTCTGAACAGGAATACGGACCATATCACAATGAGTATAAGTACTACCCGGAGCCCTGGAAGGATCTCAAAATTAGATCCTATGTATTAGCCCGTAATGACTCCTGCATAATCTTTAGACTCCCGACATTACTCTGGGGGATCTAGTGGTAGTAATAGCATGGTAATGGTAGTTTAGAGGCTTTTGGTTTAGCGTCTAGTCTGTAGGCCTCAGGGTAAATATTACTAATATAACGGTAAGATGAAACAATCCACAGCAACATTTCGGCTAAGGAGGATTAAAGCTTTCCGTGGTCTTCAGGGTGTAGGATTATAGTCCCCCTTAAGTAGATAGAATATGGGGTATATGAGGATCTTATTCTAATATACCCTAAGCCATATTCTATCTGCCTAAGGGGACTATAAAGGTTCTGGGGTTTGGTTCTTTTGGGTGTCAACTTAAAGGCCCGCAGCTTAGGGTGACGCGTAGGCAGGCAGGATTTTGGGGCATAGGCACAAAGGAGGAGAAACTATGGAAGTTTCTCAAAAAAGGGGCCCTACAAATATAGAGGGTTGAAAGAGAATCACATATGCGAGCCGCTATTGAGGACTAAATAGGAAGTAGATGACAACAGGATTGGGGCTTCTCGGTCGGAGGTTGCTGCTCGGGCTGTTCATCAGCAGGCTGCTTGGGCGGCGGCTTCGAAAAGACATGTTCGGCGACTCGCTCGGCAGGAATGCTGGGTGGCTGCTTCTCCATGAGCTGTCGCTTGGCCGGCGTGTTGGAGTCGCTGCACGGTCGTATACAGCTCATCCTCTGACGGCATGTTGACAGGATCGTCGCTGTCAAACCCATAATCCTGAGGACAAATCGCTGCCACAGGCGGACGCTGCAGGGAGTCTGTTTGCAGCAATGGCTGAAACACTGGTGGCTGCACCATGAGTGGGAGCCGCGCCATGACTGGTGCTGCAGGCTCGGCTGCTGTTGTTGTTGTTGTTGTTGTTGTTGTTGAAGGATCTTGTGCACAGGAGAAAACCCTGTGTACTCAGCAGCGTAAGCCCTAGGAATTATTCGGGGGTTTAGGGAATTATTCAGGGTTCAGGGTTAACAAACAAATCCCTACCCGGGAATGATAGCAGGAAGAATATCTTGTGCATGGCCCTAATCATGTCTTTCTCATTGGGGTCGGCCCTGGCTTCTAGTGACGCAAAACTTACCCTAAACCTTAAACCTTGGGTTTTCCCCCCCCCCCCAGGTGACAGTCTATATTAGGGGTCCTATTAAGGGCTGTATATAACCATGTTATAATTATTATCTAACTGTTCCTGAGGGGGGGGCAGTACTGAACTTAAACCCTAAACCCTAAACCTTACTTCAACAGTTTCCCTCTGCAGCCTCATCCCTCCGCTGTAATCGCATGCTGTTAGTACAGTAGAGAATGAAGGAAAGAACAAGAAAATGGAAAAGCACATGGACAGTAAAATGGGAACTTTGAGCTAAGAGGGATGTATTATGTTTGGAATCTAGAATTTAAGGTTTAGGGTTTAGGGTTTAGGGTGCCATTTTGGTACACCCAAAAATTAGGTGCCGCAATATAGTCTATAACCAAAAGGGGCCCCTAATTTTGAGAACAACCCATGTTTGGAATCTAGAACTTAAGCTTTGGGGTGTAGGGTTTAGGGCTTAGGGTCTTCCCCTGGTTCTCGGTAGGGAACGGATTTAGAGAATGGAAAAGAAGATCAAATGCTACCATGCTCACTACTATCCCTAAACAATCAGCAAGCCTAGTTCAGTCTACGGAGTGCCAGTTTCAGAGGGAGGGGTTTGGGGTGTGGGGTTCGGGGCTTTGGGTGTTAGGCAGGGTTCAGGCTAAACCTCAAAACCTAAACCCTAAACAAACTAACCCTAAACCTGGGACATGGTTCCGGGTCACAAGTCCGTTGCTGCCTACTCACCATCGGTAGGTATCGTCAGTTGTTCATCCATGGAACGTCCATCGGTCCATAGTTTCACATGGGCTGGTTCCGCAGCAGGGTTGTATGTACTCCAGCTAAGGTTGTAGCGAATTTGACGTCTTGTCATCTTACCTTTAGTGTTTATAGGGCTTAGCCCCAGTGACAACCGTCCCGGAGCCTCCAAATTAGTGAGGTTATTTGACCAACATCAGAGCAAGACACCTCTCCCCGGAACGCACTACCAGTGTTCACTGTTTAGCGCAATGAGGGACTTGGTGAAGCGACACACCTACAAATAACCCTAAACCCTACTTGGAGTGTCAGAGGGACTTAGTAAGTAGGTTAACAATGGGGATAACTACGGTTACTATGTGGTTTATAGGGGGTATTAACCTACTTACTAAGTCCATCGGACCCTCCAAGTAAGCCCTAAGTATCTAGCTATCCATGAATCTTCCAGCCATTCTTAGAACTCAGGCCCCAGAGCCTGTTGTAGTTCTTTCCGCCTTTGCCTGCCCATAGGGTTTAGGTTGGGTACTGCCCCCACCCGGTAACAGTCTATATTAGGGATCCTATTAAGGGCTATATATAACCATATTATATTAATCAACTGTTACTGAGTGCGGGCAGTATCCAAGGTTTAGGGTTCCGAAAAACAGGGATCCCTGTCTGGTAGCAACCATAATGCGGATTACAATACATTGGGGTATATTGGAGTCCCAAATTCATGGAAACCTCCCGTGGTTTGGAAATTAGCGGTAGGGGGTCTCATGCAATCACTGGATCATGTAGATGCGCAGTGATAATGTGTTTTGGTGGTTGATACTGCCATGTATGTTTTGAGCTTGTGAAGAAACACTTTCCTTGACCGTTCAAGCTTAAGCATTACTTGCAGGAGACTCACCATTTGTATGTCACTTCTTGATTTTTGGACTTCCGGCTTCGGGCTTCAAGCTCAATGGATGTTAAGAAAATTGCATGTTTCTGGTCCTTAACGGAGAGTGGTGAAATAAACTCAAACACGCTCGATTTGTTACGAGTTCAGGGTGTGCAGCTTCATTAGTCCGCGTGGCAAAGAACCTTGTGGACTTTTCTCAGCCTGGCTGCTTTTGAAGAACTTAGACTTATCAAGATAATGAAGCCCTTCGATGTCTGTAGCAGCGACGTCTCAGCTCCACATAGCACTGGGCTAGCCTGAAAGCCTAAACCCTAAACCCCACATCCCTAAACCCTAAAGACCAAACCCCTAAACCCTAAACCCCTAATCCCTAAACCCCTAATCCCTAAACCCCTAATCCCTAAACCCTCAACCCTAAACCCCTAAACCCTCAGTGCACTTCCTGGCTCAATCAGGGCCTAGTTGGAGGGTCAGGAGGACTTACTAAGTAGGGTAATGGTTTGAGGGTTTAGGGTTTAGGGTAATAGCCCCTATAACCTATGCAGTAACCCTAGTTATCCAAACTATTAACCCACTTACCAAGTCCCCCTGACCCTAAACCCTATACCCGAAATACTAAATATTAAATAGTTTCCACTTTAGGGCGTTGGGGCTTCGTCAGCCTGATAACTTTGCCAAAATCGGAAACGAAGCTGCATTTCCCCTCCACCACCGCCCCTTGAAGGGACATATAGGTTAGGAGGACCCCCCACCCTGTAATAGCGGTATCACAGGAATATAATAGGACCTTAACATAATCCATGCTATTCATTACAGTTATTATTACAGGTTGGGGGGCCCACCTATCATATAGGGGTTATCATTTAGGGTTTATGGTTTAGAGCTCCTAGTCTCCCCCTTAATATACCCTATAGTACTCCCATATATAATCCCCTATATAACCCCCTTTAGGGAGTTTAGACTATAGCTGATGCAGGGTTTAGGGTTTAGAGTCTCAATCTGATGCCCACTTTGAATGCAGTAGCCCCAAACTGATCCGCCCTCGCCGCGCCATGCAAGGACTGAGCCCAAGCCCAAACAAACTGGGCTTTTCTGAAATTACATGGATAAAGTTACCACAATTATATGGAT
Organism: Symbiodinium pilosum; assembly: GCA_905231905.1. Taxonomy (NCBI): domain Eukaryota; class Dinophyceae; order Suessiales; family Symbiodiniaceae; genus Symbiodinium; species Symbiodinium pilosum. Next base: position 144,545 of record CAJNIZ010032668.1, on the reverse strand, counting down.
ATCTAGTAGACACCAACTGGGTTGTTCTGAATTTACTGGGATAAAGCTACCACAATAATATGGAAACTTCGTAGACAGTAGAGTCTCAATCTAGTGGTAACTTAGTTTGATCCTTTTAAGAGCAACCCAGAAGAGGTGGTTGCTGCGATGCTAGGCCGCCCTTGCCTCGTGCTGCTCAGGTCCCACCATCCCCCTTTTGGGGTTCAGGGATATGCTTGGGGTTTAAGGTTTAGGATTTAGGGTATATATCTTAACAAGAGAATGGCACGAAGGTGACTTTCGGTAGTTGTGTCCTCTGAAACCGCTTCACTTCGTGATCTAGAATAACTGTTTAGTCAAGGTGTGCCGGATCCTCTGGGGGCCATCGTGGCTTTTGATGGGTACTATGTGATCTACGTTGTGTATATATATATATATGTATATCCGAGACATGCCTACAGTTACAGTATATCCCTTAAAGGTCCCCAAACACCCTATACATCTTCCTGTAGGCCCCCCCAACCCAGCTTTAGTCCGTAGCATAAAGACCTGTAAATGCACATATATAGGCGGTAGAGGGGGTTCTATGTAGAAACGGGCTTAAGAGTCCCTACAATGTAGGTCCTTGCAAAGAACTTCGAGAACAAAAACGGTCCGGGCGCACCCGGACCCAAAGCTCAACATCAACCCTTTAAACTCTAATCCCTAAACCCTAAACCAAAATCCCACAAACCCTGAGCCACAAACCCTAAACTCCAAACCCAAACCTGGAGATCAGACCAGGACACTCAACATCAAGACGCATTATCCCTGGGAATTGTCCTTATATACCCTTTCTTAGGGCGGTACTTGGAGGGTCAGGGGGACTTAGTAAGAAGGTTGGTAACCCCTACAACCCAAATAATAACCCTACTTATCCCCATTATTAATCTACTTACTGAGTCCCCCTGACCCTAAACCCTAAACCTGAAACCCTAAATAACAGTTTCCCTTTTCTTTTCCTTTATTACGGGAACCACTGAGTGTAGGGACTGGTGGCTTCCTAAACCCTAAAAACCCGGAACCCCAATCCCTTAAACCCTACAACCCTAAACCCTGATCCACACCCAGACCCTCCTATGTAGTTCTTTTTTGGGTAGTATATTCTAATCCCTTACCAAAAAAAAACATAACATACCAAAAAGGAACTACATTGGAGCCCTTGGGTAAACCTTAAATCCCAGACCAGCCATGCCTTTTCCTTTGCCCTCACCATCTTCGCCCTTCCCCTTAGCCGTCTCAAAAGTGGATGTTCTTCGGACTTCTAGAAGCTTATATAGGGGTTATATAGAGACAATGGAAAAGAATATGGAAACTACAGGGTTTAGGGTTTAAGATTTACGGGTTCAGAGATTTGGGTTCAGGGTTAATCGACCAAGTTTTTATAGCCCAAGTTTGGAAGAATTATGCAAGGCACTCTTTCTAGAATCCCTACCAATGAACGCCCATAACCCCCGCCCGCGGACCCCCCGCATCAGGTATGGTCGTTGTTCTCACTTGGGGTTTGTCTAGCAGGACCCCTAAGGATTGGGGATCTCCTTGGATTTCCTAGATTTTGATTGCTTTTAGATGTTTTGTCAAAGAGGAATGTGGTAGTTTCCCAAAAAAAGGAGACCCCCATATGGACCCCCAAATACTATAATCCTTATTATGGGACCGCCAAAAGGGTACCCCAAATTTTGGGGAACCCCCATGTAAACAGAAGATTTCCGAGAGCAAAATCCAAAATTCGCATCCTCAGGTCCTGACGACTGAGCCTTTTCCAACCCTCCCAGACCCTCCTTCCCAGACCCCTTTGGAGGATCTAAACATTAGATCCCCTATGTGGTTCCATTAAAACTCCTATATAATCCGTATCTACCTTCCCATATGGTTCCGGGGGATCTAATCCTTGGATCCCTTTGGAGGTCTGGGTCTGCCTACGACATCTCTAATATGCCAATGGTCAAAAGGATGAACAAGAGTGGGGCATGGCCCTTGCGATTGTGGTATCTTGTGATGGTTTACCGTTTCAATTCTTCTAAGACTAAACCGGCCTCAGAACCCCACTAAAAAATGTAATTTTGGTTGTTATTAGAATTATAACAAGTTTAGGGTTTAGGGTTTAGGGACAAAAAAAAATATCTTGGAGGCCCCTATAGATTTTGGGAGGCCCCCATATCTCCCTGTTGCCCTTCACAAGGATCTCAGCTTCGAGAGACAACGCATCAGCGCTATCAGGAGATTAGAGATTGTTCTACTTGAGGCTGGCAGCGAACCACTTTGGGGTACTTCTATAAGATTTAGGGTTTAGGGGTTTAGGGTTTAGGGTTTTAGGGGTTTAGGGCCTGCAGCTCAGAAATTTGGTCGGACCTCTTACTTTCTGAGACGTAGTGATTAAACGTCCTTTTCGAGAACAAGACAGGCAGCAATGTGACAAGCTCCCATATGTCTACATACACCGCGGACGGCACAATGTTCGGATGTATTGGGGACACCGAGTTTCGACAAAGCTCCAATAAAAATGCCACGCTTAAGGATTCTTCGTCGCTGTCACGGATGCGCGGGATTGGGAGAGACTGGCTTCGTCGAAAGAGCGTTCTTTGAACCGGGTACTATAGGTATGTCAGGTACCCCTTATAATTTTTGGGGAACCCTAAGCCCTAAATCCCTACCTCCCTACCTAGCTGCAGGAAGATTGAGGGCAGGAATCGGTTGGCTTGGGCGCAGTAGGGTTTGAGCTTCGTGTGTGACCGGTGGGGAGCACTACGTTATGGGTTCAGGGTTTAGGATTTAGGATTTAGGATTTAGGGTTTAGGGTTTAGGGTTTAGGGTTATGAGTTCCCCTGAACAGCGCATGATGGAGTTTAAAGCTTGGCGCCATCCGAGGCCTAATCTCAACAGCCCACGCGCCAAAGAGCCTGGACTCTCAATGACAAGCCCAAGGGCATCGGACCGAAAAACCCGCCTAGGGGTTTAGGGGTTAAGGGGTTAGGGGTTTAGGATTTTGGGAGTTGGGGGTTTAGGGTGTAGGTTTGTCCCTTGCCCCTGAAAGCCCAAAACCGTGAACAGAAAGCCGTAAACCCTGACCCGTGTCATACTGGCCCTTAAATGGGAGTCTAGGGATACATCCAGGGTATATGCTAGATATACAGAGATCCAACAGAAGGATTATGGGCCCATACTAAGGTCTCAAGCATTCAACTTTAGCTTAGTCCCAAGACCTATCGGAAGCGAAATGGCGAGGTCTGGTTTCTGGCCGCGGCTCTGCTTAGAGTTTTAGAATTGAGGGTATAGCAGAAATATTGGAGTTCAAGAACACTAGTGGACAATGGGCGGATGGATGGACATGAGTGGTAGGATGGACCATGGGTGGATGGATGGATGGATGGATGGATGGATGGATGGATGGATGGATGGATGGATGGATGGACGGATGGATAGATGGACGATGGGTGGATGCATGGACCATCGGTGAATGTATCTTTCGGGCCCCATAATATGGATTTGAATATTTTGGGGTCTCTTTTGGAACCTCAAGAAGGAAGTCCGCACACAGTATCAAGCATCTCTCATGTGGACCTGAACCCTAACCTGGACTCAACTAAAACCCAACTCCGCCGAGGCCCTCGCTCGGCCTTTGCCTTTCTCGCCTTTACCCTTTCCCTTTACGTCGCTTCCTTTGCGAACGTCCTCATAGGACCTGGAGAGCATGAGGGGTTCCTCAAGCCGAAAAAAATCCATGAGCGAGCTCTACAAACTCCTGGTACTGCCCAAATGTCCCAAATGCTACGCCTGTTTTCAGAGATCTTTTCACATGAGTAGTGTTTTTGGGTTGGTGGTCGAACCAAGTAAGAATACATTCAGTACATAAAGTACTGTACCCAACCTTACTCTACATTGGTTACCATAGTACCCCTACATAAAATCCTACTCACAGGCGGCTTCTCAGAACACGAGAGAAGTGCCCTTAGGTTCCTAGTTGGGGGCCAAACAAGGTTGCTCGTCAGGGGTCTCAACTGTCCAGGGCTTCGGGTTTAGCGGGACTTAGTACTAATGTAAAAGGAAATGGAAACTCCTATAGTATCAGGGTTCAAGGTTTAGGGTTTAGGGTCACGGGGCTGAGTAACTAGGTTAATAACTTCTAGAAGCCATTTTGTAGCCCTAAGTATCTCACTCATTAATCTACTTACAAAGTCCCCCTGACCCTCCAAGCAAAAAACAGCAAGCCAGCAGCGCTTGTCGACGTGAAGGATCAGGAGACTTAATACCCGCCCTCTAACTCTTAGTATTTGACCAGCCCCCCCCCAGTCCACCCCCCAGTTTAAATATTCACATCGTGGTAAACCATAAAGTGGGGGTTTCCCAAAATTAGGGGTACCTTTTTGGGGGTCCCTATAATAAGGACTATAGTATATTGGGGTCTATATTGGGGTCCCCCTATTTTGGGAAACTACCAAGTATTGGGAATACTGTTTTTTGGCCGGGGCTGGGGGGTCTTTGTATCAGAGGGAAGGACTTGCCAAGTAGGTTCTGAATCGCGCTATAAGAAGGGCCGTAGCGGCTCCGGGATCGGACAGGCAGCATGGTTCCACATAATAAGAAAGGTTTAGTTACCCAAACCTTCATAGTAAGGATCCTGTCACCATCATTTAACAAAGTCCTAGCTTTTATTTAGGAGCTGAGGTAACCAAGATCCCGTTATTGCTATGTCAGACTATGCTTGGCCGGGCCGCAGTTTCGCAAAAAACTCTGAACCCCAAACCCCAGGTTCAAGGTTGGGAGCTTCGGGTTAGGGGGGGGATTCGGGGTTTTTGGGCTCAGTGTAGAGAAGCCCTACGCTGTGTTAAAGCGGAGGGCCCTGGTGTTTGGATGTTGGGTGGCAACGGTTTGTGACGAAAAGGTTGATGGCCGCTCTCCAAATGTGGAAGTTCCAGTGTGACCATCTGAAAATTTCGTTGAGGCACACCTAGGGAGACGTTGCGTTTAAGAGGTACCAAGATTCCAAGCCCGTAGTGCAAGCATGGGATACATGCGTGACAGGAAAACAGAAAACACAGATGATAAAAAGAACCTCTTGACACTGCGGTGGTCAGAAACGGCCTCCAAGCAAAAGAGGTGCACCCGGCACCCCAACCCTAATGTCTACTCGGAGGATATGCAAATGATCCATAACAGACATGGTGTATCTGAATTAGTAGCCTCATGAGAGCGAGAGCCGCGTTCAAAGCGTTCAAACTAAACCTGCTCTGCCTCCGCCACAATCTACAGTACAACCGAAATCCCAACACTGAACGCAAGCACCCTAAGTGCTGCAACCAAACCCCAAATCCCAAACTCCAAACCAAGAAACCAAAACATGTTTCACTTTAACTTTCTGAGGGCAGCGCTGGATGTCTAGGATCTGCCCGGGATCAATTTTCTTCCATTGCCGCTTCGCTTTCTTGCCTTCAGGATGTTATGGTAACCTTTCTGAACTTCCTTATATAGGTTAGGTAGGACTATGGCATTTGGGGTATCTAGTGCAACGTCTGTGTGAGAGAATGCCCAATGAGGATTTTCAGGTCAGGGTATGCTTTCCCACTTCCTCATTTAGGGTTGGCCGCTAGTTTTCTAGTCTTGAGACGCATGGATGTTGTTGTTACAAGATAAAACTTGGCCAAGGCATGCAGCACACTATGTGTACACGGCCTAAAACCTAAATCCCAAACCCTACCTGCAAGCCTTCTTATAACCAGCAACCGATCTGCAAGTAAGGAGGTTGTAAAAACAACTACACATGGCTACTTTCCATGTCACGCTCCGAGGAGGCAACTCAACTTCAACAACCACTTGGCGTGAGCCCTACACCAATGTCATGGTTGTGAAAGTTGTGGCTTGGGTCATGCCCCCACCCATTCACAGTCTATAACAGGGGCCATATCAAGGGTTCTATACAATCATATTCTGAATCTTATCCAGCTGTTAATGAGTGGGGGCAGTACCCAATTGTGGCCTTTTGGGAAGTCCCTCTCCCAAGGTTTCTTTGCATTTGGGGAATTTAAGGCCCTTGAAGTACCCATGGTTCAGCTTCCTCCTCGACGCTTTACCTATACGTAATGCCTCAAGAACAGCGTGTAAGCGAGCCAATATCTTTGCAACATGCACCATGACAAAGCTCATCAGGCGTGTTTGGTTTGCCGTAGGGGTATATCCAAGGAGTAGGAGCCCTTTCGTGCACCCAACGTAAGATAGCACTGAACAATTTGGCACAACATCGTCTCAAATTTTGGGCCCAGATGTACACAAAGGATTAGAATCCTCTTTCTAGCTTTGCGCACTCCATTCCCCAGGACCCTAACGCCTGAACCATCAAGGGAAGGGGTTAAAGGTCAAGGTGCTACCGGTATCCGTGCAACGATTTTACCATCGTAGGCTAGGCTCTTGGCAAGTTCAGAAAGCCCTTGTCAGGAGTTGCTGGTGATTAACTGGGAATGGCGGAATGGTATAGGGTGGCGGTCGTAGGAGGAGTCTATGCGATGAGGCCCTTATCACAATGTTTGGTGTGCACATAGGCTTCCTCAGGAATTGGCGAGTGTATACATGCGGTGGCCATAGGTTAAAACCCTAGAATGCATAAGGACTACAGTGGAAATCTATTCAATCATTCCCTACTAATCCCTGGAAAGTAGAACCCCCATATGATACCCTACACTTCTTTGGGGAAACTTTTGGGAACCCTTATGAGGGATCTGCTTTCTAGATCCGCCCAGGGATCTGGGAAGAATAATTCCGAAGTTGCCTAGTGACTTCACGAAGGTCGTTGTGGGTTGGGGTTTGAGGATCCGGGTTTAGGGCTTGGATTTCGTGGGGGCTGGGGGCCAAAAGGGTTGGGATCTGGGGACTGGGATGGCGATCTTGTTGGCGGGTTTAGGGTTTAGGAGATGAAGCACCCCTGCATGAGCTCATTGTGCGAGACCCCATAATTGCCAAGCTTTAGGGTAGCTCGTGGGCATGGGTGCCTACTAAGGAGCCCTCCAGGGACTACGCTGGACTACCACAGGGACCCCAATGTCCATGCTTAACGGCCTCTTGGTAGCCTAAACCTTAATCCCCAAACCCTAGACCTTAAACCCTAGCACTAAACCCTAATCCCTATACACCAAACCTAATCCGTAATCCCTGAATATTAAACCCTGATCCCTAAACCCTTAATGGTCCCTCAGTCAGCCTTTTCCTGACAGTAGCTCAAATCGATCTCTAGTCAAGCCCTGGACCTTAAACCAGCTTTTGGGTTTAGGGTTTAAGGGTTCTGGGGTGTAGGCGGGTTAGGGTTTAGCTGGTGTAGAATTTAATGGTTTAGGGGTAAAGGGATTTGGGGGTGTAGGCGCTTAGGTGGTTTGCGGTTTAGTGGTGTAGAGTTTAGTGGTATAGGGCTTTTAGGTTTAGGGGCTTCGGGATCTAGTGGCGAATTGGTTTAGGGTTCATCCCTCTTTCCAAGGCCCCAGCCAGAAATCTCCGCGTTTGCACCGCTGTCAGACCTAGGCTCGAGAGAATTAGAAGTCCCTTTGAGCGGGCTCTCTTACTGGGATAATTAGAAAAGTTGCAACTTCAAACTGCTTATTAATGATCTAGAAGAAGCCCAAAGCTCTCCTCAAAGGGAATGCAGGGGTTGTATGGGTGTTTTAAGGGATTACTGGAGAAACCACCCTTTTGCAGGGTGCTCAGAATACAAGTAAAACCCGGGCAGGGCCTTGGGACAAAGCAGAACAGACTAAAGCCCCCATCGAACCTAAAGCCTTGTTAGCCCTAAACCCAAACCTCGTGGGTATTTCAACCCCAAACCCTGCACCCTAAACTGGTTACGGAACGTTAAAGGCTGTAGGGCCGACAGGAGTTTCCACACATTCGAGGCCCCTGTTAGAGAGTCTCTGGGGAGGGATTGGTGTATCTGTGGGTTTCTAGTACCGGATACCACCACATGGATAGGTCGCCCTGGGCCCCCGCCCCTTGAATCCCAAGCTCCTGTAAACCAAAGCCTGTGCTCAGGGCTTAGGATGTAGGGCTTAGGAAGTAAAAAGCCCCAAAAATGTGGTTTAGGCTTTATAGGGTTTAGGGGACCGCCGCGATACCTACTGCTAGTCTGCCTGGTTTTCCAAAGCATGGAGACTGCGATACTTGTATTTCTGATACAGTCACGCACACACGTGCCTGGCTTCCACCAGGGCAAGAACCCAGAGAGCCCAACATAGCTTAATTAGGGAATATACCTTTAAATATACTAGGACCCTTAATATGATTTAAGGTATATTCCTTAATTAAAGGGTATTGGGCTCCCTGGGAACACTATAAAGCTAAATGTAAATCCACCCCCCCCGCCAACCCCTAAACCCCAAACCGATTGCCATGATGAGGACCCCAAAGTCTGTGAGTATTGTATACTGGACCCTTTGGGTAAGTCCTGCCCCCTAAGCCGCGAAAAGGCACAAGCCGTAAACCCTAAACCCTAAATCCTGTCCCCCAAAATGCAAAAACCATAAACCCTACATCCTCACGGCTACCCTAAACCCAACCCTGAACCCCACGCCTAAACTCTAAACCCTGAACCTAAATCTTACCCCTACATCCCACACTCCGAACCCTAAATCTCACCGCTAAAACCCTAACCCTAAACCCTTAAATCCTACCCCCTAACACCCCCCAAAGGTAGCCCAAACCCTAAACCAAAAAACCCTAAATCCTAAATCCTACCCCCTAACCCCCGTAAGAGGCATCCCAGGGGCGCGTCCACCATCGTAGCCCCGGGGCTCGCGGACAGCGCGCGTGGTACCCCGGGAGGCTCAACGCATCGAGCCAAGCGAGCTGCAGAGTTGGGTTTAGGGTTTAGGGTGTTAGGGGTTTCGGGTTTAGGGTTTAGGGATTAGGGTTTTTGGGGACCTCTATGATAAGGACTATAGTTTATTGGGGTCTATAGTGGGGTACCTTAATTTTGGGAAACTACCATTTAGGGTGTTAGGGGTGTAGGGATTATGTGCTTTAGGGGTGAGGGCTAGGGGCGTAGGGTTCGGGGTGTGGGGTTTAGGGGTTCAGGGTTTAGGGGTTTAGGTATGGGTTTAGGGTTGAGGGGTGCAGGGTTTAAGGGTTTAGGGGTGAGGGTTTCGGGGTGTAGAGGTTTGGGGTTTCGTGGTGTAGGTTTGAGGGTTTAGGTTGTAGATAGGGACATAGGGGTTAGGGTTTTAGAGGTTTGGGGATTAGGGTCTACTTATGGCACAGTGTGTTGTGCCTTACTTAGAAACAAATATTGGTCGTTTCTCAGGCTTCCACGGCCGGGTTTAGGGTTTATAGGGTGTAGGGTACTTGAAAGCCCCGGGCACGCGGTAAGTAAGTTTTAGGGACAAACCAGGATATATAAGGATATGGGGATGTTTATAGCTTAAGTTTCAGGCTCACTGGCATGGTAACTGGCTGTAAATGGGTGTATACGTCTACTGGGGTTGACCTGCCTGCAAGCCTCTGGATAACCTACTTACGGAGTCCCCTCAGCCTCTGAGCAGGGTTTAAGGTGTAGGGTTCAGGGCGTAGGGCTTACTTGGAGGGTCTGGGGGACTTAGTAAGTAGGTTAATAAGCCTAATAACCCAATACGTAACCCTACTTATCCCCATACTTAACCCACTTACTAAGTCCCCATGACCCTCCAGGTAGGGTTCAGGGATTACATGCTTGGTGGCATGGGTAAATAGGTTTATCGTCGGGATGCCTGGGGCTATTCCCTAAACCCTTAACCTAGGGTTTATAGGGTTTAGGGCCATCTACTTACCAAGTTCCCTGACCCTCCAAGTTGGGGTAGGGCACCACTTGAACACCTTCATGCACCTACTCACTGCACGTCCACTTCCACCCTAAGCCCTAAAGCGTAACCCATAAGCCTATATGTCCAGGATCCTTAGCCCTAGACCCTGGCCCAGCTCTACATCAAATCCTAAACCCCTAACTGATTTTTTCCGCGTCCAATGCATAATGCGATTGTCCTGCGAAGCAGGACGCAGGGCTGCCTGTGGTCAGGGACAAGCAAGACAGATCACTACTGTTGATTCTAAAGTTCTGTATGCTTGTAGGCTTACGGGGCTTACAAGTATACGTATGGGATCCCAAAGTTCCCTGGACTCATGGTAGACATGAATCATACCTTGAGCTGGGTCTTCTGCTTGTTTAGACAACAGAAATTAGAAATCACTGTAATCCTGTGTACGGAGACTTCTTTAAATCATCACCCTGGTGCCAGTCTTCCCCATAAAACGCAGAAAACAATGACCTCCCCCCCCGCTGAGTTTTGATGCTCTTCTGTTTGGCGGTTGCCAAAAACTAGTGTCCGTTTTCGGGGGCTGCATATTCTTGGAACACCCATCTTCTGCGCCCAGTCTACTATATCACACACAGGATATGGAAGAGTAAAGCATGTGACGCCTCACTTCTCAGCGTTGTCGCCTCACAGCCCCAGGAAGCAGCTGTTATAGCTTTAGCCCCCTGGAACCATAACAAAGACAAAGGCTTGAATAGTTCTAGAGCCCTTCTATTGGGTATGCTGCTACATAAACTTGACATATTTCCCATGGACATCGGAGATAGCCCCCCATCTCCAGGAACAGCATGGGGTGACTCACACCTTAATTTTGATTCAGAGCCTTAACAAGGCTAGTCGCTTAGAAAAGTCTGGCGGGGAGCTTCTACCCCCAAAACCAAACTGGTGTGGGTTCCGTCATGGATGGCAGTAGCAATGGCAACTTCCGACCGCAGCAGTGTGAAAGGCCCTGGGAAAAGTCCTGCATGTGCCAGCCATAGGGTGCTAGGCATCTCACGGCGGTACATAGGAGTTTGCTTAAGCTGGGCTCTTCTTAAGGAACTTGAATTAAGGTACCATAATATGGGTATGTGGTAAATCATAGGGTTTCTTTGCTTCAGTAACTTAATTCAAGTTCCTTACCAGTAACGCAGTAAAATCCTGCTTCCCAAATAGGGGTATACTTTTAGGATTCGGTATTATGATAGGAACCCAAATCTAGACACTGTATTATACAAAATTATCGACTTAGGTGGCCACGCACAGGCTGGAGGCCTCCAACAAATCCAAACGCAATATGGAAGACTTCGTAAAATTAGGGGTATGCTTTTGGGGTCCTCATAATAAGGATTATAATATTTGGGGGTCTATATTGGAGTCCCCTGAAACTACCACGTGCAAGTAGTGATTCTGGTAATTGACCAATGTCTAACTAAGCAGGTATATTGAGAACCACTAGTTTCACCTAGAACCGTAATCACATTAGACCAGGAAATTACCTGGTTGTCACTTGGTACGTTCCTCAACTACTTAGGAACCAAATGCCAAGCACCATCGGCGAGTCGATCAATGAATTCCGAATTTGGGCCCCGCAAGTGCTTCGGGTTGAGGATGTTGGGTCGGTGCGAGGATTGAGTGTCGCCCAAACGCCACTGGATGTCCGTTGTTTTTGGGTTGCTGTATCTTCCTAAGGTATAACCTTAAAAAAACATCCAGGGCTCAGGTAACTCATTGGAGTAGCGTTTTCGTTCACCGAGTAAGAACAGATTCTTCTTGTGAAGTAACCCAGACCCCTGATCAATAAACCCCCTCCCGTTGACAGGGATTACAGTAGGGATCCTAATATCAAGGCCCTTAAAACGAGGGGGTTTATTAATCATCGGTCTACATTAGCATAGTCAAACAAAGAACATCACCTTACTCAACTCAACTTGAGGACTGTAGGACTTAGGGTTTGGAGGGTTACTATGGGGCTTAGGTTTTTTTGGGTTATATACGGTTTATATGGGGATAATGGAAAATGTATGGAAACTACTGGGCTTAGGGGTTAAGGGCTTATCAATGCCCTCGTTCGAATGGCTACTCCCTTGGGCAAATGTCAGCTTCAGAACTTTAGAGGGGACCGCGTGAAACTGGAAACGGCCGACCCGAGGGGCGGCAACCATTTGTCTGGTCTTTCACCACTTGGAGGGTCATGGGGACTTAGTAAGTAGGTTAATAATTGGGATAACTAGGTTTACTATATGGGTTATAGGCGTTATTTAACCTACTTACTAAGTCCCCCTGACCCTCCAAATGTACCCTGAACCCTAAACCGCCATTTGAAAGCTCTGCAAACTCTCAAGTTGTCGGTCTGTAGGGAGTGCCTAGGGGTTCGCCAAAATTAGGGGTGCCATTTTGGGGTTCCCCATCACAAGGATTACAATATTATTGGGCTTTAGATGGGGGTCCCCTATTTGGGGAAACTACCATTTATCTTGAGATTTTCCCTGACGTTAGCTCGTGTTGGAGCCGTCTTTGTTTACCAACCTTGCCACATTCGAGTATGCGCAGGTGGCACATTTGAGGCCTCTATGAGCCATAGTCTAAACTCCTTGTATCCCATTTAATAACTCCTCTAATAGTCCCTATATAGTCCCGTATACAAGCCCCGCGTGACGATTTTGGACTATAGCCTACATACTCGGCCAAAGTGGACTGTCGAAGTTCCATGCTGAGGGTTGAAGGAACGATTAGGGTTTAGGATTTAGGTTGCAGTCTGCGGCATAGAGGTCTTAAGCGCATTCTGGAATGAATGAGCTGATACGCGGTCTGGCTGTTTTGCACTCTTACTACACAAATGCTAACAGAATTCACAACCTAGACCCTCCATCTACCCTCTATGAGGGCCTAAGTACCCATTATTAGGGACCATATATCCCCAATTAAGGGTACTAGGAGGGTCCTGGAAGAGAAAAGCCCGCTGGCACTCTAGGACATGGTACCTGGCAGTTGAACCGCAGGCACAGCACCTTGCCTGCAATCCCCAACGCGGTTTAGGGCTTAGGGTTTCAGAAAATCGCTACATTGCCTTTCTATATTGTCTCTAAGATACTTTCATCCCAGAAGTGCTTCTACAAAAAAATAGCCTTTGTCGCCAGCTGAAACACCTTCTGATATGTATACCTTAGGTTAAGCCCCACCCACTAACAGTGACCATATGGAATAATCGTGGTTGTGCTATGTGCTCCATACATTCCTCTTATCCTCCAAATATAGGTGAGAGCCTACAGTATACCGTATGACCACAAATCCAGGGTCATGCAGAGTTTTGACGATCAACAGTAATACTCTCATTACAGCACCCTACATGCTGGGCACCATCTTTCTTTAAGAAGAAGTAGACACACATGTCACAAGCCCTATACTAACCCTAAACCCAAAAACCTATATTGATCCTCTACCATGGCTCTGGGGGTTCGATGCAGTCTTCCAGTCTACAAGACAGTCATGGGAGCAAGTTTGGAATCTCGCATCTAACCCATCTAAATCCCCAAGCTTACTACGCCTCAGACGCTAGTTCTTAAGTCCCAAACCCAGAATCCTAATCCCTAAACCCTAAACCCCATAACCTGATCCTGAAGATCTCTCGAAGCCCTCGGATCATGCGCCGCCCGCAGCGGCGGCAACGGACAGCATCCGCTGCGGAGGAAAGAGCCCGCGCCTGCCAAGGAAGACTTTGGGGTTTAGCGATATTACACCAATAGAGTTAAGAATCAAATGGAGAAGACCATGGAAAATGATATGGAAACTGAATTTATATAGGGGTTTGTAGAGGTGATTCTCGAAATCCTGCATGACCCTAAGTACCTTGAACCCCGCGAAATGCGGTGCTAAAGTATAGTAAACATTCACATGTCATCCCCTATAAGAGTGCTGGTATTCCCTCCTCCACTCTGCCTGAAGCACCAGCAAGATAGTGGAGAAGCAAATGGAAAGAACATGGAGAATTAAATGGCAAGTGGGCTTCTACAGGAGCTCATAGTGCCCGCAGAGATATACTCGGAGAGTCATGGAAGATTTTGAGAATGAATAGTCGGGTTCAGGGGCTACCCTAGACCCTCCAGTGCAGTACCCGTTTGGGCTCCTGACCTAACCAAAAACAACACACCCCATCCAAGAAGGAAAGCATAGTACGGCACCTATATTTGGGGATTCAAAGAGTTGGCCCTAGCTTTGGAAACTACTCACCTAGATCTTCATTGCATCTCCCTGGCTATTCCCTGAACCCTACCTGGGCCATAGTACGCTACCCCTTGTTTGGGGTACCTAGCTTCGATACAGAAGATACCAATTCCAAAAAGAGTCAGAAACACAGAGCCCTAGAGCTCAAACTACAAAAGCCCTCAACCCTAAACCCAACGCTACTCGATTTCCTCCATATCCACCTGGCCTATCCAACGGCATGCCGGCAGGGACCTGAGCTAAAGAAAGGGATTTACACATAGATTTGCTTGGGGTTAGGGTTTAGGGTCAAGGTTTTGGGAGACCTGTGGGACCTTAGGCAGACCTTAGGGATGTACTCTCCTCATTCTGGGGCCCCCCATAACTTTTTAGTAGGGGTCTGGGCTTAAGATTTTTGAAGGTTTCTCAAAATTGGGTGTACTTTTTTGTGGTGTATCCTATAATAAGGGCTATACTATTGTTGGGTCTATGTTGGGGCCCCCCTATTTTGGGAAACTACATTTTTAGGGTTTGGGTGTTATAGGGTTAGTCCCCCTTAAGTAGATAGAACATGGCTTTGGGTATGTTACAATAACATCCCCATATACCCCATATTCTGTCTACTTAAGGGGGACTATAGGGTTTGGGTGTTATAGGGTTTGGTTTTACGAGGTTTTAGCTCTTCGGCCTCGGTTTTCGACTGTTTTTTGATGGGCTTCGTGGCTGAGGACATTGGATATGGGATTCGAGCAAATCTATGGTTTAGGGTTTAGGGTTTAGGGTCTGAGGGCATAGGGTTTAGGGCTTAGGGTTTGAGTCTTCATGCGTATGCGTCTTCTGGATGTTGGAGGACTGTGATACCGGTAGGGCACCAAAAGGTTTCAAGCAATCACAGAGAGGAATTTCAATAATTTTGATCAGTATGGAGGACCTCAATAATGAGGGTACCCTTTTCCTAATGTTCAGCTTAAAGAAAAAGACCCAACATAAAAAGGGGTACTACTGGGGTAACAAGACTTGTCCAGTCTGCACCGGACCAAGGTAAGGCTACATTCGTCTTCGAATGCACGGCAATCAAAAGCATAACACGAAAAATTGACACTTGCGCAGGCCCATTTCAAAGTACCACGCAGAACCCTGAGCCCCAAAGGATCCCCAGCTTCGTGCTGGTCAGCCGTCCCACACACCAAATGGTGTGTTTTGGGGCCGCTTCCCAGCAAGACTATACCTATGATTTGCAAAGCACAGATATCCAACAAACCGTACTTGCGCAGAGACCCTACACCATCGTTCCCTGAATATTAAGGAGCCTACTACAGCGGCCTAACTAGCCGTAAACATCATGAGCAGTTCGATCTATTTGTACTATAATCGTACAAGGAATCCAATACCCCAAAATGGTACGTATTGAAGCCCCCTACATTACGTGGTTTCCGTGCTGGTTTGGCAGAGGCGATGTGTTTTTCGGCGAGTCTACCAGGCGTCAGACTTTTCGGCTGCGGCCATCCACCATGCAAAAGGCCTTCAAGCAAACGTGAGGGTTTAGGGTTTTAGATTCTTGTAAATTTGGGTCTATGGCTTGGGGTTCGAAGGGTCTTGGGTCGGTTAGCACTTAGGGTCTAAGGGTTTGGGTTTTGGGGCTTTCTAGGTCTAGGGTTTGGGGTTTAATGTTTAACGATGTGGAGTTTAAGGGTGATGGATAGATGTAGGCAACCTTCCTTCTCTCGAACGGACATATCTGTGCTCAGGGCTTAGACCCTCAAAGTCTTGCGTTGAAACAGTATACATTGAGGGTTCAAGTACCAAAAATCGGTGGGTTGCACCCATAGACCCTAAACCAGAAGCCCTAAACAAAAAACCATGCAGATTTGGAGTTGGGATCAAAGCCCAATCATTTGCGTACTCGGGCTCTTAGGGATAATTATGCTCCATGCATCAACACCTCAAACTCTTTGGAATCCGTATCTCACAAACCTACAAAATCTCCAACTGAGCTATAGTCTAAACTCCGTATGCCTCTTTCTAACCTCTGTAATACTCCCCTATATAATCCCCCATATAACCTCCTTTGAGGGGTTTAGACCCTAAACCCTATAAACCCTATAAACCCTATGTAACCCCCTATATAACCCCCTCTAAGGGGGACCCCATCAGCTGTGGCTTCCTAAGCCCTAGACTTTAAACCCTAAACCCCTATATCCTAAACCCCAAGCCCCACACCCTAAACCCTAAACCCCAAACCCTAGACCCTAAACCCTAAGATCAGGGCTTGCTTGGGTCCTGGGCATCTCCCCCCAGATAGTTCACTTTTACGGTAGGGTTTAGGGTTTAGGGTTGAAAGTTTAGGATTTAAGGTGGGTCAGGGGACTTAGCAACTAGGTTAGGAATGGAGAAAAGTGGGTTATTACATGGCTTATAAAGTGGTTAGCAGCCTGCTCGCTAAGCTCCCCTGAGCCTCCGAATGAGAGCTTTAGGGTAGGTTTGTAAAAATCCCAATTAAAGGTATGCGCAGCCAGTTCCGTGAAATGAAAAGCGCCAACCTCCAACCTCTACTCCCTGTAAGCCCCAAACCCTGAACCTGAAAACCTAAGCGATACAGCGCGTGGCACGGCCAGAAACTGTGTCCACGCTGTCGCGGAAGCGGGTGGTCTCAGCCTCCCATTGGCGGGAACTCATCGATGCCGTGGTGCGAGGTGTACTAGGCGGGGTGCAAGGGCCCACAACGCAGGCGCTGTTGCGCCTGGTCCCCGCCACTCTCACTCTCCAAGGCGAGCGCTTCTGCATCGTTCGGGGGTTCCTGGCACACACGTTTGCCTACGTAGTACATACGTACGTACGTACATAGTACGCAAGTGCGTCCACACGCTCTCGCAGGCTTTGCCTCCATCAGTAGCAGGTGATCAGCTTTCACGAGCCTGTACTCAATTCTTTCCTTACACTCGGCGATAACAGCTGGCCGCTCCTCGGGCTTCGCCCTTGCCAACTTTTCGTTCTCAGCGTCGCTGAGAAGGCTCGGGGCGCAGGCTAGCTGCTCGTCGAGCCTGCGTGGGGGATTGACCCAAAATTAAGCCTCAAAACCCGCCTCAGGATGACGCTTCCTAAGCCAGATATTGTAAGGCGACACTCTTCTCCCTCGCAATGAAAGCATCGAGCAACTATATGCCCTTCCTTGAAGACTACAGCCAGAGTCCTAACAAGCCCCTGAATCCTAAACCCTCGAAATTACCGTTGAGTACTGTCGATCGGAAATCTAGCATCTCCAAAGCGCGTAGTTTCCGGGACTAACGGGGTTCAAGGTGGTGCAAGTCTTCCTCCATCGAACTGTAATGAATTTAGGGGTGTAGGGGTTTAGGGTTTAGCATTTCTTAAAACCTACACTCCACTCAATGACATCCGAATGGTTTGACCATCCCGCAACTTGCTCTGCTTTTGAAATCTTCAACTCACAATTAAAAAAGCTCCTCCCCCTAAACCCTAAACCTTTTACGCTGAACCCTAAACCCTAACTGTACATTCTTGGGATTTGGGAGTCTCGAAAAAAAAGGGGGGGCCAAATATAGACCCGACTAAGCCTTAACCATTCTCCTAAACAGAGGGGCTCTAGAGCGCACCAAATTTGCAACGTATATGTAGGCTAAACCCTTAGCCCTGAAATAATTACCTGGATCTCAAAGTTGTTAAAACGTGGCACAAGACCCCCAAAAATGCACAAAGAAAGTCATTGTTCTACAGACTTTGGAGGCCCGGGTATTTGTGGGAGGAGTTGATTCGAACACGTCATGCCTCGCATCGCGCTTGTCCCGGCGGAAGGGCTGGCCCTGTGTTCGAAGGGCTGTGTGTTAGGGCTTATAGTTAAGGGTTTACTGTGGTAGGTTGCTCAAACAGCTGTACATTGGCCGCTGTAGGGTAGACGGAATTACGATCATGTGGGGTTCCCATTTAGGGCTTGTAAAAAACCATCTTAGAAAAACGTATTCGTGCTTAGCTATTAAATTGAGAGTCGCGGCTTCTTGCTTAGGAAGGCTTAGTGCTTGCACCTTGAAGGTGGGGTTTTGGGCTTCAAAACCTAAACCTCTTTTCTGCTAGGATGTTAGGCTACTTTGGTGGGTGAGATCGAGGTCTAGATGAAGCCTTCGGGCTCTTTGGTTTAGCTGTAAAGCATGGGTTCCGCTGAAGGCTAGGGGTGTAGGCCCCAATGGAAAGCATACAATTCATATTAAAGTCTGGGGTCCCCAAGCGTATAACAACTTCAGAAACACCATAGCCTTAGCCTTTCTATGTGCGAACCCATAGATGAAGATATTCTCTCAGAACAAAATTCGACTCCTTGACGTGCTTGAAGATGCCAATCTGAAAATCCTTGGACCTGAAAGTCTGTAATGTAGACCCCTGATTAATAAACCCCCTCCCCTTAAAAGGGATTATCATAGGGATCCTAATATTAAGGCCCTTAGTAGGAGGGGGTTTATTAATCATGGGTCTACATTACGCAGACTCTATCTTGCTGACCCCTGATCCTTAACATGAATCCCCAACTCGCCAGCAAAATCCCGAAACCTAAGCCACAACCCTAACAAACACCCGAACCTGAAACCCTACTTGGAGGTCCATGGGACTTAGTACCTACTTATAACTGGGCTTATAACCCTACTTATAACCCCCTAAATAGGCTTATAGGGGTTACCCCAATTATAAGTAGGGTTATAATCCCAGTTATAAATAGTTACTAAGTCCCATGGGCCTCCAAGTATACCTTAGCCTCGAAACTGTCTACCCTTATGCCTAAACCTAAACCTTAACTGGAGGGTCGGGAGGGCTCAGTAACTTGAGCCAATAAGGCGATAACCAGGGCTGTTACATGGTTTAAGGGGTTACTTGTACACTAAGTCCCCCCGAGGCTCCAAGTAGACCCGAAACCCTCGAGCCTTACACCTGAACCCTCGAATCCTAAATCCTGCTAAATCCTAAAACCGAAGGGTACCAAACCCTGAAATTTTCCAAATCCTGCAAGTTCTTCTGAAAGTCCGAAGCCTGCCCTACACTTCTTCAAAGCACTGTAACCCTTAACCCTAAACCCCAAATCCTAAACCAAACTGGGTTGTAGGGTTTAGGGTTTACCCTAAGCCCTAAACCCTTAGCCCTAAACCCTAAACCCTAAGCCCTAAACCCTGAACCCTAAACCCTAAGCCCCAAACCCTGCAGTAGCTCAAAGAGGCTACGCCTGGCTCGAAGCTGCCGTAGCGGCAGTGCACCGGGCTGCCGGTGGAGGGCAACGTGGTTCCAGAGCCTGGTGGAACTTCTCGTAAAGTTAGCCCTGCACTGTTTCAGGGTTTGATTTTTGTGGTTGGGGGTTTAGGATTTAGGCATTAAAGTTGAACTTTCCTATGGGTTTGGGGCTTAAGGTTTCGAGATTAGGGATTGAGGTTTAGGGTTTAATGTTTAGGTTTGGGGCTTGGGGTTTAGGGCTTAGGGTGTAGGGCTTAGGGTTTAGGGTTTAGGGAGGGTTTAGGGTTAAGGGCTTACTTGGAAGGTCAAGAGGACTTAGTAAGTAGGTCATATAATGGGGATAAGTAGGGTTACTACTTGGGGCATAGGGCTTACTAACCTACTTACTAAGTCCCCCTGACCCTCCAAGTTCTAAGGTCGAAACCATGGGCCTCTAGTATGGGCCCTTAACCCTGGGATCCTTATATACCTACTATATACCCCCTATGTACTGTTAAGGGCCCCTTGAATCCCCATAAAAAGGCGTAAGGGCCCATGTTAGGGGCCCATACTTCCAAGTAGGGTTTAGGGTGGTTCCAGAGCCTCGTTGAACTAACCGTGAATTTAGCGCTGCATGGGTTCCGGGTTTGAGGTTCGGGCGGTTAGGGTTAGGGTTTAGGGATTCGGGTTAAGGGACTAGGGGTTTAGGGACTAGGGTGTAGGGATTAGGGTTTAGAGATTACGATTTTGGGGATTAGGGTTTAGGGATTAGGGTTTAATTAGGGATTAGGGTTTGAGGTAATTCCCCAATAATGGAGAATCAAATGGATGAGTAAACCTATCGCTGCTTTGGTTTCGGGTTTGAGGTTTGTAGTTCGGGGTTTAGGAATTAGAGACTAGGTGGTTAGGGTTTAGGGGTTTGAGGCTTAGGGTTCAGGGATTAGAGTTTAGGGTACTGCCTCCGAGAATGGAGAACCAAATGGATGAGTAGGCATTTAACTGAACCTGAAACCTTCAGAGATTGCTGGGTTTCTTTGCACTCACCCAAGTTGAAACCATAGCACAGGGGCTTCCCCTGTAGCTTGGCCGGCATAGGTGTGTCTCTTGAAACCTGTGCACTGCTGCGGCATCCGCACATTTTGAGTTGAGGCCAGCTCACTCGGCTACACGCGACAGTGGTGGTTGAATCAAATGGAACCTGCATGGAAAATGAAATAGAGACTGGGGTTTACATGGGCTATATCTCCTACCTATCGTTAGCAGTGAGTGATGGACTGGAAAAGAACGTGGAATCTAACCTACTTTTGGGGATCGGAAAAGAGACCGCTACAAGGATCGATTCCCTCACTCTTTGCAGCTTTGTTACATGGCAGTATGGAAGGACCATTTTGAGACAATCCTCGATATATTAAGCCGCTTGAGAAACTGCTGATAGGAACCCGACAACCGTTTGAGAGTCGTCTTGTGTACCTAGACTCCCGGAACCCCTAAACTCCTACCTACTTGAATCCTAAACCCCAAGTCAGTGAGCCTAACCGTGGATACTGACAATCCTGCATACCTTGAGTATACTAAGGTCAATGGAAGGTGTAGGGCTAAGTGTTTCAAGCGCAAGGCCAAAAACCCTATACCCTAAGCCCAAAGAATTTAGAGTTTGGAGGTTCTTTTGTTTTAGGATTTCGTGCCTGGGGTTTGGAGTCCACGCTTGTACGGACTGAGGTCATCCTCTACTACGTAGTTAATGAACGTTCTTACTTGGAGGGTCAGCGGGAGTTAGTAAGTAGGTTAGCAACCCCTACAACCCATATAGTAACCCTAGTTATCCCCAGTACTAACCTAGTTACTAAGTCCCAATGACCGTCCAAGTAGGCTTGCTACACATCCTCGGCCCTAAGCGCTAAAGCCTGTGTTTAGGGTTTAGGGTTTAGGGATTTAATATCCACTAGAATTGTCCGGGCCCTAAACCCTAAACCCTAAATCCTAAACCCTAAAACCTAAATCCTAAACCCTAAACCCTAAATCCTAAATCCTAGACCACATAATTCCGGTTGACAAAAAGGAAAACTTGCATCTCCTGCGGGCCTTGAAGCACTGCAACTCCCAGGAATTCAAGGACTCAAGGTGGTGCAGTCCCTACAGCTTATGCCCCTTGACACCTAGACCCTAAATCCTTCGGGGTCCCGAATATACTTACTACAGTAATACCCTGGACCTTCCAAGTACAGTCATCTAATAATTCCCTAATCCCAAAATTCCCTGGAATCTCTGGCAGAAATCATACTTTCAGCTGATTCTTATGTTTATGGATACCAGAAGTCAGAAATTGTCTTAACAGAACTTCGAGCCCCGACCCTGAACCGTAAAGCCTAAACCCTCACCAGTGCCTGGAGGGCTTCGCAGCACGTCGAAGCCTCAAAAAACTCAAAGGCTTTCTGGTTTAGGGACTAGGGTTCAGGCGGAGGGATTACTTGGAGGGTCAGGGGGACTTAGTAAGTAGTTTTAACAACCCCTGGAACCTACACAGTAACCCTATTTATCCCCATTATTAACCTACTTACTAAGTCCCAGTAACCCTTCAAGTAAGGTCTAGGGTTTATGGATTAGGGCTTGGGAATTAGGATTGGTCTCGGGTTTGCGGGTTAGGGTTTAGGGGTTTATAGAACTTGAATGGGGTTCGTCTCTGGATTTTCGTGTGGGTTGTGGGCAATTTTGGCTCTTGCTCCTGCCCCTATACAATTCCTCTTTATTCTGGGCACGAGGGTTTAGCGTTTAGGGTTTTTGGCTCTACTACCTGGGCCCCCAAACTAGGTAAAAGAATGGCCCAAGACCCATGAACATCGTCAACAGGGCCATAATTCTACCTTCTTTGCAGATCCAGGTAAGCCTAAGATCTATTCTACCTTCTTTGCAGATCCAGGTAAGCCTAAGATCTAAAAAATACTGAGCCCCAAGTATGATCCCTACATCCAGGGAATCTCTAAATGCCTTCCATGTAAGTTATAGGAGCTACGCTTGTGAGTTTTGGGCACCCCAAGCCAGCCAAAAAAAGGCAAAGGTCCATGGATTAGCGTTAATCTCCGCCTCTTAATGTATTAAAACCCCCCCTCCCACCCAATATTAAATGAACATATTATCATCTACCACAGTGGGGAATATTTAATATTAGGGGGTGGGGTGGGGGGTGGATGGTATTGGGGTGAGGGGATTAATACTCAAGCGGGCCCTTTGGGCCCAGACTTTCAGGATATGAGCTATAGACTAGACCTCTAGTATCCGCTTTAATAACCCCCATGGTAGCTCCCTATATAATCCCCTATATAACCCCCTCGAAGGAATGTAGGTTATGGCTCATATAGGTTTTGAGGCTTTCCGGGTTGAAGTTGCGCGGGTTTCGGGTCGAGAGATTCGGTTTTGGGGTTTTGGCCAGGTTTTAGGGAAACCCCTAAACCCTAAACCCAAGCCCCTAAAGCCTGGCACTTTGAAGTTGTGGTGGGGGTCTATGGGGACCACGAAGGGGTATGTAAAGGTTGGCCATGGGAAACTCCTAGTATCCCCTTAACCAGCCCTATACTACTGCCCTATATAATTCTCTATAGATTCCCTTTAAGGAATTTAGACTGTAGCTGATATGGTAATTTCCCAAAATGGGGGGACCCCAAAATAGACCCCAAAATACCATAATCCTTATGATAGGCCCCCCAAAAAGGTATCTGTTATGTTAGGAACTAACTATATGAACTAGTGGGAGTGGGGGCCTCTTCTACCAGTCCCTCCTAGTAGCCTATGAGCCTTGCATGCTCCTACTATTCTCCACCCTAACCATGCTTTGCCTCATTAGGCCCTCACCTGATGTTCATGTAAACCCTAAACCGTGATAGAGGAAACGTCGATTCAACTGCGAGTGTGTTGCCCAACTTGAAACCCTAAACCTTAAACCCTTAGGTCCTAAACTGCCTTTTTTGTCGAATAGGGATGCTGGGGTAGTGCACGTCTTTGTGTAACAGTGCTGATGAAGCAAGGCCTCAACTCTAAATGGGAATTTATAGGAACAGGAGGTCCTCAACATAAATCCCAATATATACTAATCCCTATCATAGGAACTCCCACAGAAAAGCGCCCCCCTCCTTGCCCCCCCCCTTGAACTTGCGGAAAGCCTGGAACCTCAAATCGCTAAACCCAGGAACCTGTAAACACCCAAGCCCCTTGTCCCCACAGCCTTGAACCCGAAGGCCCCGCTGCAAGCTTAAATCCTGAATCCTAAACCCAAAATCGAAAGTCCTGAGCCATGGCCTAAATCCAAAGCCCCCAGTAGGTACAGCGATTAGGGTAAAGGATCAGAAGGACCTAGTAAGAATGGCGTGGTAATGATCCATATAGACCATGTACTATAGCCCCAGGTATCCCCATTGTCAGCTTACTTGCTCCCTGACACGAAGCTTCTCAACAAAATTAGTCGTTTCCACTCTCCTCGCCATGCTTCCATACTCATTACAAGTAAGTTCTGCTGATTCTCCAAGTATGTCATATGAAACCGCCCGATTTGCCTGGTCTGGCAGGAGGCGTGCACGCCAAGTAAGAGGCCTTGTCTCTTTGCACGTGTGGGTCAGGTAGTCTAAGGTCCATGAAGGCACTTCAGATGTATACTGGTGTGTAGGGACGCTGGGAGGAAAAAAAACCCATACTTAGGGCCAATGGTTTTCACCTTAGGAGGACTATGCTGCTGCTGCTGCTGCTACTGCTGCTGAAGACCAACACTGGCGCTGCTGCTGTGGTGTATGGCGCTGACATTATTGCTTGTAGCACTGATGGTAGCAGGAGCAGCAGCAGACACGGACAGCACTAGCATCAATGCGCGAACAAGTCTCAAAGTCAGGACTACCAGAATTCCATCTACCCTGGAACCCTCGCTACAAAAAGATAGCAGTAAGTAGCTGCAGGTAGGGGTCATGGTAAGCACAACCTGGATGTTCAATGACTCATAGGGAAGCTTGAATCAAACACCGCCACCCGTGCCTCATCATCATCCAGTGGGCGAGGTGTACCTGCCACAGTTCCACAGTTCAAGAGAGGTCTCCCAGGCTCCCTTCTCCATGAGGTTGAGACTTATGGGGTTACGCCCTGAAGTTACATGTTTTCTTCAGGACGTTGTCCGTGCACCCACTGAAAAGGACTATAGCCCCTGTAGTTCACGTGAGAGTTGTGACCGTGGCCTGCAGTCCCAAACGTTCGGGTTTTGGTCAAGGTCTAAGGGGTCTAGGGTTTGGGGGGTTAGAGGCTTAGGGTTTAGGGGTTCAGAGTTTATGCATGCATCCTTGCGGACAGTCCTGAAGCATCCACTTGAGAACTAACTATCTCACAATAATTCGCTCTCAGCGCGCCTGCCTGTGGGCACGCTTGTGAGCTTGCAAGATCTCATGAGGGGACCGGAATGGGATCTGTGCAGCCACCGGTTGCTGTACAACTCTATATCCCTCTTTGAGAACACGACGATACAATCGACCTGTGAAACACCGAACTAACCTCTGACACACCTCTCCAAAACTATGATACTGGGGCCTCATGCGCAGTGCTGGTACTTTGCACGGGACTCCAAGCCACCGCAATGCCAACATGGAAGTCGGTTTCCAAGGGCACTGGCACGCAGCAAATATTGCCCGGACAATATGTGAAAAAGTGACAATTTGCGACGTCAAAGGCTGAGCACTCAAAATGACCTGTGGATACTGTACCTCATGTATCCATGCTGCCTTGTGTGATGTAGAGCGAAGCTCCACAGGTTTGGCAGCGGACTCCCACTTAGCGATATTCACGGGAGAAAGCCAACCTGTATCCGCCGTGAAGGCAAAATGAAATTCAAGCATTGAAAAACCCTGGTCATCAGGAACCCAAGAGTGCCGGCTGCACCACTCAAACAACAACTGTGCGAAAGGCGCGCATAGCAAGAAAATGTCCCAGTTGCGAGCGCGTGGCAATCTAGGGAATGCACACCCGGCATCGGCATGAAGCATGCCAACCCTATCCCTAAAACGCAGTTGCAAACACTCAAAAAGGGGCAGGCTGCCTGATGGTGTTGCTGTAGTTGTCTTTTTATCCCGAAAAATGTCGGCAACACGTCTCTGCAAGTCATAAACTGTTTTTTGCACAGCGCGTGTTGCAACGACAGCAGCTACAGCTTTGCAGTGACTCTGCAGGATGTGGCAACTTGCATTCCGGAAAACAGACTTGGCAAAATCATCAACCATATCATTGTGGAACCAAAGCCATGCATGCCAGTCATCTGGAGCAGATCTCCAGTCCTCATGACTTTTGACTTTGACTATACGCCACGCCCCGCTGCACTCACGCAGAGCTTTCTGGATAGCCACCCATGTATCCAAGTTGCTGCGTTTCCACCACACTATCGCATCCAAACCGTAATCCAACAGAAGATTGAAACCAACAACTGCAACATCGGAATCTGAACAGATGACACCGCTATCACCCAAAAGCACTGCCGCAAGGACAGCATAAAGTTCAGCTCTGTTGTTGCTGTGGTGATCACCAGGGACAAAATCATGAAGTACGCGAGTTCCATCTAACTTCCCAGGCTCCGCAAAAACCACGGCCCACGCAGACAAACTGATTATGGGATCAGCAGGGTGCAACGTGGAGCCATCTGTGAAAAAATGAGCTTCATGACCCGCAAAACATTTTGGAACATGTTTCCAGCGTCGTGCGCGCAAGTTACGCTGAAACTCGTCTAGCTCAGGTGGAAACTGAAACAAACCCCACAGCAACTCAAATGTACCCACATGTGACGGCAGCTGCACAGCCTGTCTGCACTGCTCTGTGGCCGGGCAATGCAGAAGCATATGTTGAACAGTAAGGTCAGCTTTGCAGAAGGGACATTGCAAGTCTTCTGGGGCTGTGAAGTGCTTGCGTCGTGAGGCTGGAACAATGGCTCCGCATGCGTAATTGGCAACCTGGGCATCATAGCCTTGGGCGGTTGTGAGCACACGACGAACCAAACTAACCGAAAAACCCTGCATACCCTCAAGACCACGATATGCTTTCAATTTTTCGGCAACTTGCCGCTGCCATGCACTTAGGAGGTTGTCATAAACTATTCCCCAATTGGTGAAAACAATGCTCATCTCACCCCACTCAGGTACCGCCACCCAACCATTGGACAAAGGAGACCACCCCATACTGCGGATATCGGCAAACATGTATGTAAGCGGTCCTCCACATTTGGACTGAGAGCTTTCAAGCAAATCATTCCAACTGGCACGGACGGCTGGGTAAAAATTCCACAGGCGTTTTAGGGTGCACCAGCGCTTTTTAAAAACATGGAGCCATGGTTCATACACTTCACTGGCACCAAGCAAGGGTGCCAAAAAGTGATTGCGCTGACTGTTGGGCCCCAAAATAGACTTGTTGCATTTACCCCTAAATCCCCGCAAGGCTGATACCGAGACTGAACTAAGCTCACAACCATGAAGTGCGGACGGAAAGACGAACTTGGTCAGGCACGCCACTTTTTCGCGTTACGCTCCACGGCATTACTTGAAGCCTGTCTAATTTGAGAGCATTTTTCTCAACACGGGCTTGGAACCCCTTAGCACAAACAGCACGGCGAGAACAAAATTGTACGCCTAAATCCGAAAAATCATGCGCGACAGAAAATTTGATCCCATCAAGGGAAAACCGCCGCAAAACACCGCGAAAATTCTTGTGAGTAGCGTACCCAACAGTCTTGTCCAACGACAAAATCAACCCAATTTTTTGTGTGGCAGACGCTACAGTGCTTGTTGCCTCGCACGCAAGGTGGGGGTCATCAGATTGAACACGCCAATTATCGACGTAGGAGCGCATGGGGATTTTATGAGATTCCTGGACCTGGCTTGATACTGCGCAAGTGACGATAATCATGGATAAGACCGCCAACGGGCAGCCTTCTGGAACACCGACCTCGCTGACACAAGGGGGGAACAGCTGATCTACAATGCGAAAATGCCGTCTGACCCCTGACAAAAAATTCTTGTAGGCATTAACAACCGAAGTTGGCCACCCCAGTCTAGACGCCAACATGCCCATGACTTCTCTCGAAATCGTGTTGTATGCCTTGGAAAGGTCAAGAGAAAAACCAGCAACATGCTTGCCTGTATGCAACGCTGTTTCAAGCTCATTCTGGAGTATCCACGCCAGATCCATTGCGGACTTACCTGGGATAGACCCATATAAATCAGGAGGCAAAACAGGCAAAAGATGAGCATATATCTTGGCAGCAAGACAGCGGGCCCAAACCCGGTACAAAGTTGCTAACACCGTAATGGGCCGTGCATCTTTGGCTGAGTCAGGTTGCGGGACCTTGGCAAGCAGTGTGACAGCAGCATCGAGGAGTTTGTCTGGCCACTGGCCAGTTTGCGTGATGTTGTTCAGCAATGAAAGCAGCATGACCTTCAGATCATCGGACAGGGCCTTGAGTTCAAGCACAGAAAAACCATCCAAACCTCGGGCGGTCCCAGTTTTTGAAGTTTTCAAAGCCCATTCCAGCTCTGTGAGCGTTATGTTCGGATCAAAGGGAGTCATCTCAGGAAGATGTTGCACCAATTGTTCGGCAAAGCTCCAATCAATCTGCTTACGCCCCAACCAAAACCCATCCCAAAACCTGGCAACACAAGGGGTTCAGAGTTTAGGTTGCATCCCTCCAGCCCTCCGGATCCGAAATCTGCTCAGACTCTGAGACCATCTCAAATATCATTATTTATGCAGGGTGACCTAATAAGAAATATCCAGGGTCTAATCTCATCTACGCCCGTTTTTAATCTAATGACTTGGCCGTAGGCCTCTCGTGCCTCCCCTCCCAAGACGTTGTCTGTTCAATTGCTTGCGCCTGATGGTTCTCTAGTTCCGTCATGTCCGTCAAGTGTCTGCGGTGTGTCAACAGCCCAAAGTCCCAGAAGCACCAAAATCTCTGTAAATCGCAGACCCCAATGCAACCTGCAAACTCTATGTCATTTTCAGGTCCCAAATCCCTGCATATCTACAATGCCAAAGGCAAAATGCTTAGGTAGCCCCGAAGTTCTCTTCTATGATGCGTATCTCCTCATGCTCCGACTGCCGAATGCCTCCATCTTCCATGATGGCACGTGAGATGGAGTTCTTCCTGAGAAGCTCAAAAAGGTCAAAGGTTGAGGTTCCTGGGCTTCACCATTTACATAGGCTTAAAGTCATAGAGGCTCTAGGGTTACATGAGGTTTAGGCTCTATAGGCTTTTGGCTGCAGGGAGTTAAGGGTGGATAGCCCTCTCCGGAAAAAGGTCCTAAACCCTAAACCGATCAGAGGGACATGAGGCGATGAATGTCATCCTAGGACTTATCTGCTAGAGACCGTATATGTTGGCCGCACAGTAAAAGACCTGTATACGACCCTTCTTGAAGATACATGAGTAGCTTTTTTTGGTGGTTGGACCTAGTAAGATTATATTCCTTATATAACATACTATGGTATATATGCATGCCCAAACTACTCGCATGTTGCCTAAACCGTAAACCCTAAACCGCAAACCTTAAACCCAAAACTCTAAATGAGCTATAGTCTAAACCCCTAGTATCCACCTTAGAAACCCCCATAATAGTCCCCGATAGAATCCCCTATATAACCTCCTTTAAGGAGTTTATACTAGAGCTGAAAAAACCCTAAACCCTAAACCCTGCTATATCAAGGACACCTCCAGCTGGGCGGTAGCCAGGTGAGCACCGTGGAAGTAGGCCAACATACAATTCCTTTATCACTACGGTGGATACTGGATTTAGAGTTTGTGCATGACCATAACTACCTTATACTTGGAGGGTCAGGGGAACTTAGTCAGTGGGTTACTAATGGGGAGAGCTAGGGTTACTATCTGGCTTCCAGGGCTTATTAACTAAGTACACCGAGCTGATGCAGGACTTGTAATATCAACGGTACTACTACTTCCCGCATACGAGCCTGAAATGAAATCTAGATTTCGGGAACCTCCTGGCGCAGAACCAAGAAGCTGAGGGTTTAGGGTTTTGGATTCAGGGTTTAGGGTGTAGGGCCTGGGAAGACTTGAGCCATGCTCAATATTTCCTTATATGGTCCGTGAACATGCCTCCTTCTTGGGGAAGAGTTTAGGGATTAGGGTTTAGGGCTTAAGGTTTTGGATTATGCAAAGCCACTTAAGCCATGTAGACCACTGAGCTTCTGGAGATGGCAAACGTGAAGCAAAAGAGCATAAACAAAAAACTAGAGCCCACAGCCCCACAACCCCGAAAAAGTGAATGCCAAACCCGAAGCCCTACGGCCTCAACCCGAAGTTGAACTGAATCCCCGCCCCAAATCCCCAAACCTGATATGAGAGAGAATGCTCCCCTATATATATCCCCTACATAACCCCCGGTAAGGAGTTTCGACAATAGCTCATATCTCTTAGCCAAAGTGCAGCGTGTGCGAACCTGGCATGGAGGCCATCGCCTGACAGCGCTTGTTTGGGGTTTAGGGCTTAGAGCTCTTGGTTGCATATGCTACTTGCAGAATCAGAAGGGCTTAGGAAGAATACGAATGATCCCACGCAGCCAAAAAATAGTTCCAGTTGCCCTCATTACCGAGCTACGTACTGAGTCCCCTCATTGTTCAATTAACCATGCAAATTGTTTACTTGGGCAGCTGTTGCCAAACCTTCTAAGCCTTAGATCTAAGCCTTGGGTACTGCCTCCGCACAGTAACAGTGGGATAATGATTGCACTAGAATGTTATGTGTATATGTATATATATATATATGTATACAGACCCCCTACTATTCAGCCAACTACTCACTGCTACCGGCTGGGGACAATATCCAATCTCAACCATACAAAGAAGGAACCCCTACCAGGAGCATCCGTAGATTGCTCCGAGGCTGATTGCTGGAGCTTTTGGTTGTTCCAATCATGGCTACAAGTAAGCTCCACATGCACATGTCAAATTTACAACGTGGCCCTGAATACTGTAAATCCCGGAACCGCGCACAGCTAGGTACCCGAGACGTGAATCCGGGTGGAGGCTTGACATGCAATGCCGTACCTGAATAATCGCTTACGCGGTTCAGGTCTTAGCATCATCGAACACATGACGCCCTGTATGCTGAAATATTGAACGTCTCAAAGTATATGTTCGTCTGCCTTTGGAAATTACTCGATGTCAACAAGTGCTGGGGCGAGACAGAGAGGTACGTGTGGACATAGATGAGCCATAGAGTAAACTCCTAGTATCCCCCTTAATAACCCTTACAATACTCCCCGAAATAATCCTCTATGTAACCCAGAAAGTTTCCACTATGCCTACTATATAGAAGGGAAAGAGTAACGACCATGCGCTCTGCGGAAGCTCTGCTACATTGACCTTCCCAAATTATGGGCATCCTTTTTCTCTGGGTGGGGGTCCCTAAAACAAGGATTACAGCATTTTGAAGTCTATATCTTGGTCCCTAAGTTGGGGCACTACCATTTAGGGTATAGGGTTTTTAATTATGGAAGTTGAAGGAGGCAGTAGGTTTGGGAAGCTGGAATGCTCCGCACGCTAGCTGAATTCCTTGTCACCAAAAAGATGCCAAAAGCTGACTGAGACGCGAAGCGGCTCCCACGCCCCAGCCGCCCTATAATCCCTAAAACCTAATTCCTGATCCCTAAGCCCTAATCCCTAGACCCTAAACCCTATACTTCGAAAAGGTACTGATGTTCAAAGGCAACCACGTCATACCCTTAGCCCTGAACAGGGAA
Source organism: Symbiodinium pilosum (assembly GCA_905231905.1). Lineage (NCBI taxonomy): Eukaryota > Dinophyceae > Suessiales > Symbiodiniaceae > Symbiodinium > Symbiodinium pilosum. The sequence goes on along the minus strand of CAJNIZ010032668.1, from coordinate 113,560 downwards.
CCCTTATCTCCTACTTGGAGGGTCATGGGACTTAGTAAAGGCATAGCTTTTTTTTTAACCCCCCCCGTCTTTTTCCTAACCCCCGATCTTTTTTTTGACC
>CAJNIZ010032668.1:70626-81494 GCA_905231905.1 Symbiodinium pilosum | reverse complement strand
CTCGACCCTGAACCCGAAACCCCCACCAACCCCTATCCTCTACATCGCAAGCCCCAAACCCTAGACTCCAAACCCTAAACCCAAACCCTAAACCCCTAAACCCCAAAACCCCTCAACCCTAAACCCTAACCCCCCGGTGGCCTGCAGTTCTGTTGTCAAAGGGCGCACCCCCAGACCTCGCTGAAGAGCTTTGGAGCTACGCTTACTGGTGGTCACTAGGGAACAGGGGAATATCGTCCCTATATGAGCTATAGTCTAAACTCCGTAAAGGGGATTATATAGGGATTATATAATGGACTACTATAGGGCTTATTAACGAGGATACTAGGAGTTTAGACTATAGCTCATATAATCTCCGTACAGTATATACCCCTATGCCTACTTGTACTAACCGTTACGAACCCCAAGTAAGTAAAGTATACTGAGTTTACTGTAGCTTTGAAGGGGATATAGGGATTCTGCAAGAGTCAAAGGCTGCCAGGGCGATAGTTGCGGTCTATGGTTTAAGGATTTAGTAGCCTGTTTAAGTCGAAGAGTTGAGACCAACATGGACATGCTTTAGGATTTAGGGTTTAGGGTTGAAAGTCAACTACAACAATGGAAACTGGGCTTATATGGAGACCCTTAAGGGGGGCGCTCTGCCTCGGCTTAGGAGAAGGGTCGACTGTAGGGATCCCCAAGTCGCAGGGCGTGCAAAATACGGGATTAACATTAGCCAATTTTTTCTGGATAATTAATGGCCATGGGTTTTCCTTCTTGTGGACTAGATTGGGACTATATGGGCGACTCTTTAAGGGACTTTACTGGGTAGGGACTACATTATGAGGGAATATGTCAGGGACTATACTAAACTGCAAGAGGGACCCCTATGTCCACTGTCAAGGGCTTCTGAGTGAGTAAGGTCACTATTGATTATAGCCCAAAAGCTGTCCGGACACCTCAGATTCTCTGAACCCTGAACCCTAAACCCCTAAAACCTTAAGCCTCAAACCCCTAAATCCGAAGCCCTAAACCCTAAGACCCTAAGACCCTGAACCCCGAAATCCTAAGCCCTAGCAGGAGTCTCTGAAAACAACAGCCCGCTTCACAAAGCACCGAAAAGGTTGAGGAGCCCAAGCCATGTAACTGTAATCTTCTTTATACCTATAATTACATGTTGTTTATAACAAATCCTTAAAAGGTTTAGGGTTTAAGGTCCTTATTTGGCAACTCCTTAGAGTTTTGCCAGAAGAAAACTTTGAAAATGTTTTCAAATATATCTGGGCTAACTCCCATGATCTACATCCCGAGACGAGACCATGAAACTATATCCTTTGCGTAACTCCTACTTTTGGGATTAAAAGGAATACTTAGGGTTTAGGTTTAGGGGGTTTGGGGGTTTAGAGTTGGAAGGTCCTTGGGACTTAGTAAGTAGGGAGGGTAATGATGGGCATATCTGAGGTTGTATATTAATATTGCTTATGGGAATGCTTAGCCTGCTTACGCAGTCTCCCGGAGCCTCTATATTACTCTAAGGGTCCAAGTACCCAATGATTAGGTACTCGGGTTTTGGGTAATAATGATTTTCGTACGGGTTTTGGGTAAGTAGATGATGATTAGGTACTTGGACCCTTAGGGTTAAGGCACCCTGACCCTCCAAGTTACATCCAAAATTATGGGCACCTGGTGGCTATAGATTATATTGTGGCACCTTCCAATATGGGACCCTCATTTTGGAAACCCTAAACCCTAATATTTTTGGAAACCACCCACATGCTATCATGTCTTGAGAAGTTACCCTACATTCTCCCAGTTGACGAGCCCTAGTTGTGGGAAATGACGGACTGAACCCCCGTAGTATAGTTTCGGGTTTAGGGTTTTGGGCTTAGGGTTTAGGGTTTATAGAGCAATAGTCCGCATACAACCCCCTTCCAAGAATGTAAGAATTCCCATTTTACTTTGCATTCCTTCATTCCCTGCTAACTGGAAGTAAGCAGTTGTGGGAAACATAATCCTAAATCCTAAGCCGCAAGCCAACTGAGCTGGCGGCAGAGCGCTTGGAAGCCTGCTTCTTTGAGCAACGCCTCCTCGCACACACATAGCTCCAATGGTTTCCCAAACTTCAGGAGTTCGGGGTTCCGGGACGAAATAGGGTTTAGGCATTCGTGTTGTGGGGCATACCACACCCATAAATGGAGAATCAAAAGGAACAGACAATGGAAAATGAAATGGAGACTGGAATTAGGTAGTGGTCGTGGTCCATAGGGGTATCTTTCCTTTGGTGCACGAGAATGAAGACCCTATGATTATCACATGACTCTTACAGGGTCCTTGTTTGGGGGTTGGGTTATCAAAATGCAACCAGAAACTTAACTTACTTCAGAAGCCCTCCTAAGTTAAGCATTCAGCCGCCCCGGAAAACATGAGCTGTAGTCTAAACTCCCAGTATCCCCCTTAGTAAGCCCTGTACGTGATAGGAACCCTATATCGTCCCCTATATAACCCTCTAAAAGGAGGTTAGACCATAGCTCACATAGTAGGAAACCACAAACGCTAAAATCCGAAGGGCCAGCCCACCCAAGCTTAGAATCCCATCTTGCCGAGATTGGAGAAACAAGCCCTAGGGCTCCCACCTACCGAAATAGTAGGCTACTGGGCTATGTAACTGTAAAGTATATTTCGTATTATTTAGGTAGCTGCGAGCCCTAGGGAGGGGTATATGGGTGGTTGTAAAAATCATGGTCACTTTTTGGTACCCTAAATATCAGGTGCCGTATTATAATAGGGACCCCAAAAGGGACCATAATTGTGACAACCACCCATATCAAGCACCATCTTAGCTTAAACTCCCTCCTGTGGTTGCCCTGAGAACCAACAACCTGAACATCCACATTGCGCCTCCCACGGATTCAGAGCTGAACTAAAGACCACCGTATTTAAGTGCGCCTTAAGTTGCCCAGCTGGGCCCAGCTTAACCCTAAACCCCAAACCCTAAACCCTAAGAAGGTCATAATGAGGCCAGAAATTTAAGACCAACGTCCTCCTCCTCGCGCCAACCCTCTTCCAGGCCAACCTTGCCAACATTTTGGACAGTTTAAGAGTTTTAGCGGCTTGGGGCTTAAGATTTCGGATTTAGGGATGGGGGCTTAGGGTTTAGAGTTTGGGATTTTGGGGTTAGGTTTTAATGGTTGGGGTTTGGGGCTGTTTGGGTGTCAGGGTTCCGTCATTTGAGGGTTCCTTTTTGGTGTACTGTTTCAGGAGGCGGCGTCGTATTTCTTATTCGGCTTCGTCTGTTCGAATGAAAGATGCCTCCAACAATCACCCAGGTTTAGTGCCCCAAGAGGGGCGGGTGCTCCCGCCCGGGGCTGTGCTCCTGACTCTAAGGTGCGTTTCTGAAGTTTAGAATTTCTGGTGTCGCGCTTGAAAACTTTTAGGTTACAGGGCTTGGGGTTTAGGGTTTGAGATGGGCTTAAGATGGTTTTGGGCGGAGGTGTTGAACCCTAAACCTTGGGTACTGCCCCCCCTCAGTAACAATTGGATAATAAGTATAATATGGTTATGTATAGCCCTGCATAGGACCCCTAATATAGACTGTTACTGGGTGGGGGCAGTACCCAACCTAAACCCTGTACCGCTTGTATTTGTCACTGCATCGGGCACAACGCTGAAGCCTAAACCCTGGACTAAATCCTGAATCTGGAATATTGAATAGGGTCTATGTTTAGGGTTCAAGGCTCAGGGCTTAGGGTTCAACACTTCAGCCCAAACCAACCTAAACCTCTCTTTAATGGATTCTGGCAACCCAAGTCCCCATAACTTGGACCCTTCAAAAGTCATAGGGCAATCATGGAGTCCGGCTTTGAGGTTGGGGGAACGCAAATTCGCGCTATCAGAACCCCTAGAGGCTACATCCAGCACCCCCAACCCTCAACTCTAAATCCCAACGCCTAAACTAATGCAAAATCCCCCTATTGTCTGGGGTTTAGGGTTCAGGGCTGTGGGTTTGGGTTTAGGGTTCAGGGTTTAGGGTTACAACCACTTATAATCCTTGAATGACCCTGTGTAGTATCGTCTACCAGACCTCCTAGTAATACCATATACCCTAGACTCTGTGCAGGTTGGCAGATAGTATTCACACTACGCTTACCCCCATTACGTACTGGTGCCTTTTCGGGAGACATTATTTCAAGCTGGTTGAATTGTTGTACTTTGAGTACTTTGAGAACCTGAGGCTACGCAAATTTCAGGTAAATCCTCTCAATGACCAAACTCCTCGTATTACCTAACCTCGTCACCATATAGCTCCATAAAATCCCTGAAGCGGCTACCAGAAATCCGTGGACTGAACCCAAAACCCTACAAGCTGACCACCAACATGAACCCAAAATCCAAAAACCGCAATCCTAAACCTCTCGCCTTCGGCCCCAAGCTCTAAACCCTTAGCCTTAAACCACAAGGCCTAAACCCCTAAATGCTATGCCCTTAGATCGCAAGCCAGGGCCCTAAGCACCAAGCCCTAAACCCCGAACTCTAAGCCGTAAACCCTCTTAGCACTGAGGCCTAAGCTCGTGGGGCTCTACACCTACTACACACCCTGTAAACACCCGAAACCCAAAATCCTGAATGTAGACCCCTGATCAAGAAACACCCTATCCCTAATAGGGATCAAAATAGGGATCCTGATATGTCGGCCCAGAAAAAGGAGGGGGTTTATTAATCACGGGTCTACATTAACCCTAAACGCTTAACCCTAAATCCGGAACCCTAAACCCGAAACCCTAAATCCTTAACCCGGAGCCCTAAATCTTTAACCCTAATTCTTAAATCCTCAACCCAAAAACCTAAATCCTAAATCCTTCACCTAAACCCTATTAAATCCTTAACCCTAAACCCTAATTCCTAAACCCTAAACCATTAACCCTAAACCCCCAAACCCTAAACCCCAAACCCTAAATCCCAAATCCTAAATCCTTAACCCTAGACCCCAAACCCCAAGCCCTGTTAGCTTTGGGTCCCAAGGAGCGGCCAGCAGGCAACGGCCTGTTGACGGCGGCTTCGGCAGCGGCTCGGATGCCTTTCCTGGCCATGGTCTTATGGGTGTAGGGAGGTGGTAGGGGCTTAAGGGTTTCAAGGATTTCAAGGGTTTTAAAGGTTTAAGGGGTTTCGGGATCTAGGGATTTGGGGTTTTAGGATTCAGGATTCAGGGTTTGAGGTTAAGAGTTTAGGATTCAAAGGTTTAAGGTTCAGGGCTTGATAGAAGCTACCGTAGCTATATGAGCTCATAGAATAAGTTTAGGAAGTAGAGCCTAGAGTTCAGGGTTGAGGATTTAAAGTTGGGGGTTTGTAAAATATATAGAAAATGTTTAAGGACCCAAAGATTACGGTTTGGGGCTTAGGGCTTGGGGTTTAATCAGGTTTGGGATTTAGACTTTTGGGCATTGTTTCGCTGTTGAAATGTTCGAACTGTCTTTGATCTCGAAGAAGAACTCTCAAACGGGAATCCCCAAGGCGTTCTATGCTTTCAGTTTGGGGGCAGTTGTCGATACATCCTGAAGCCCCGCACCCTCTTTTTGGGCGTCCCCATGAAAAGGATGCTAGTACCTGGGGATCTATGTTGCGGTCCCTCTATTTGTGGAAGACAATTTAATCTAAAGCTCTATTGAAGCAAGCCGCAGCTAGGAAAAGTCCCACAGAGAGCTCATGCTTGGCGTCGGTGTTCATTTTTGTTTTCATAGTTCTAGGGTCTTTACCAAAGGGCTTCGGACGAACTCCCGCCTCTTTTCCGTGCACTGCGCTGGGCTTAGTTGGGTAAGTAGGGTATACCTACACATGGACTGGCTGTATGCGTATATGTAAACATATATATATGGGTGGTTGTCAAATTTTTGGTCCCTTTTTGGGTCCCTATTATAATACGACCCCTAATATTTAGGGTACCCAAAAAGGGACCATAATTTTGACAACCAGCCATATATATGCATCTACCTGTTTGCACATGTATGTATGTACGGATGCGTGTGGGAGGGCTGAGGGCTCGTACCTTACAAGCTGGGAACGCAGGCTGTTTAACTTCTACATGTGACACTCAAATCAAAGCGTATATCTACAGAGTGGTTGGCACATCCTAGCTTTGAAATTTAGGGCTTACTTTGTGGGACCCTGGGGTTACTAGTTGGTTTAGGGTTGAGGGTTTAGGGTAATACATTATGTAACTCAAGGGACCCCCAAAGTGGCTGTTGGGGAATGACATGGGCGTTCTTTCACGCGTTTTCAGAAATACCAAGCCCGAACATGAAGCTGATACTGATGTGTGCATGGCCTGCATTTTGGAAAGCCTCCCAAAAAGATATCCCTGGCTCTGCGTTTTTGTTTTTTCTCGGCTCTTGCTTTGGACCCAAGACCCGAAACACGACACTTTTGAACCTTAAACCCAAAATCCTAAACCCTAAACCCAAAATCCTAATTTACCCAAGCCACGGGTGGCCATCAATCGCAAAGAGTCGTCGTCGGAGAGCTCCTGGCTCTCCACTTAAACTTGGTTGCTGCTATTAGGGTTTAGGGTTTAGGGTTTAGAGTTCTGGGTTTAGGGTTTAGGGAAACATCATGAATGACTATATTTACCCATTATGGTAACTTAAATTAAGCTCCTTAACAGCAACCCAGTAGAGGGATCTGGGTTTAGGGGTTTGGATTTCAGCGCTTCCACGGTAGAAACATTGCATTTTGGGATCCTTGCCATGACCTCAAAGAGCGAAAGCTAAGGTATCACCCAACAATCATTTATGATAGGGTCCTAGTTGGATTGGGGGGTCACCCTAAACCCTACACCCTATATACACCCCCAACCCTAGAGGAGTTCAGCAAGTAGGTTTATGATACCAAGAAGCCATCTGAGAACCCCAGATCTTCCCCCTTATGTACCTACTTCCTTAAGATTACAATAAGCAACGAATAAAAGATATTTCCAAGTACCCCTGAGAAACGGCAAAATGCAAACCCTTAGTACTGCAGTAGTTTCCCCATTTTCTTCTCCATTCCAAATTAAGTCCCCTGAACCTCCACGTCAGCTTGAAGGGAGATGGGAGAGACATCTTCATTGTCAATGTTTTTTCTATGTGATTCTCCATTCTTGGGGGTAACATGGCTAAACCCTAAAGCCTAAACCCCAGACCCAGTACCTAGGAGCATACTGCAAGGAGATGGGCTGTGATCACAAGCCGAGCTACACTAGAAGGAGTTTTGGGAAAATCCTAAGGCTTGCATTTGGGGGGTTTAGGGTATAGGTTTAGGGTCTATAGGTTTAGGGTTTAGCGTTCAGGGATAGAGATTATATGAGCTATAGTCTAAACTCCTAGTATCCCCCCTAGCAACCCCTATAATACCCCCGTATATAGCCCTCCATAGAACCCCCTTTGAAGAGTGCAGACTATGGCTCAGGTAAGGACATAGGGATTGGGATTCGGGGAGTAGGGTTTAGGGTTAGCGGTTAAGTTTCGGGATTGTTCAGAGGTCCTTGTAAAGAAGGGACGGCAAAAGAGAGATCGTAACCAAGAAGGGAGCCTACCTTCACCGTTTTGAGGAAAAGATTCTGAACAACTACCATTTGGGAGTTTCCAACAATGGGGCCCCCAGATAGAAGCCGATTTTACTGCTTACAGTCACTCCAAACAAAGGTGAGTTAACTACCTAGTTTATGGAAAACCCTTAAATTCATGCCGTTTTGAGTGTGCGGCTTAGGCAACAACATTGTACCCCTACACCCTAAACCAGTATGATGGCTTTGGTGGCTCAACCCACGTACAGCACCGTCAGGGCGACACCGCGAAATGAACGCGGCCCACGGACAAACAACAACTGAGTAGTGTTTTTTTGGTGGTTGAACCTAGTAAGATAATATTCCTGATATAGAATACTATACCCATAAGGAGGATATAATCTTGCTCTATATTGAGTACCATAGTATCCCCAAATAAAATACTACTCAACTGGTGCTGTGGACCAGCTCATACGGGAGGGTCACAACGCTCCTTTTGACTCCTTTTTACTCCTTCTTGTTGAGCCCGTCCTCCCTTGGCAATCCCTTTCTTTCCCTGTTCGATACAGTAGTGTTATGTATTACAAGACTTATGAGAAACCATGGCATGCTGTTCATGGAAGACATCGCGCACCACCTTACGCCCTCTGACGCCTTGGCATTACGGCGCCAGAGGCACCCAGAGTGGTGCAAGCTGTCCTGCATCAACAGTATTACCTGTCCTAACTTAGTTTTTCCCTACCTAGCCTAAACTCTGAACTATGGGCCATTCACCAGTCCTCCAAACACCGACTCAAACTCATAAACTGCTGGATTTCGGGCACCTGCGAAGCAACTAACTCAAAAAGAGCCGGTTTATGGTCTGAGATTGAAAGTTTAAGGTGCGTGGTTCCCAAATTAGGGTTTAGGGTTCCAGGCAACGCGGCGTTGGATCCCATGAAAAAAGGATGGCATAAGAGCTGGTATTCGGCCGGCAAGGCGGCCGTGGCGGACAAAGGCAAAGACACGAGTTTCTGCTACAACGACGAGGATTCCTGAATATTGGATCGTTCAGCTGAAGCCTAAACGGAGAAGCTACGGTTTAGGGTTTATGGTTTAGGGTTTAGAGCTTAATTAGACCCAGCGACCTTGCATTTTAAGACAAAGCCCACAACCCTACATACACCTACTGTGGATGGAGGCAAGTGGGCACCATCTTATATACCCTATATTATAGACCCTAGGAATAACAGCGTATTGGGGATTCAAAGTGGTGCAAGATTTCATCTATCCACGCTAGAACCCCAAATCCTAACTCCCGGATCCAAAATAAAATCCCGAGCCGAAAGACCTACTTGAAGGCCCAGGCGACTTAGTAACCAGGTTGTAAATGAGCTAAAGTGTAAACTCCTAGTTTCCCCCTTAGTAACCCCTGTAGTAATCCCCTATATAGTCCCCTATAAAACCCCCTTTCAGGAGTCTAGACTAGGGCTCAAATGGGGCTCCAAGTCCCCCTGTTAGGAGTTATCCCACTTATAACGCCATTGAAAACCTACAGGTGGGTAGGTATAAGGTAGGAGGTCTCCACGATACTCCCATAAGGACTTCCATAAGACCTGGTATCCGATGGGAAGCATAAGAGATACGCCCTACACGGTTTTACCTTTGAACACTACCTGGGGCCTCTAAACGACGTAAGCGCAGCATGCTTTCCCAGCTGCTACCTTACTTCCCGTCTGCGTCTTGACAGGCAGCGCGTCGCCTACTCAGCTTCGACGCGCAAGTGCTGCACAGCTTGCATGGCTGTCGCTACCCTAAACCTTCCGGGTTGGCCCCTAAAACCCATTGAAAATGTTAGTATATATGGTCCCCTATTAAAGCCATTAGGGAAAATATTAGATATCCCAGGGGCCTACCCTAAACCCTAAACCCTTGGCTTATGGGTCCGTAGACGCTTCTGCAGCTGTGGTGTGCGAGCTGTCCCCATATAGGCTAGTTTAGGGTTTAGGGTTTAGGGTTTTAGAGTCTAGGGTTTAGGGTTTAGGGCGTCCCCTTAGTAACCCCTAATACTCGTCCCCTATATAATCACCTATATAACCCCCTTAAGGAGTTCTTACTATAGAACCCCCTTTAAGGAGTTTAGACTATAGCTCATATAAGCCCTAAGCCCTCAAACCTACATCCTACACTCTGCAATGCCCTACACCGAAAGCCCAGCATCCTACGCTCAAAGCTCTAAATAACAAATCCTAGATCCTGAATACTGCTTGGACCCATGGATTAAGGGTCTATAGCGGCCCAAAACCCCTTGAAATGGCGATGCGACAATTATTCCGCATGTGTTGGTTCCAGTAAGTCCCGGACGGCGAAACTGTTACAAACACCTGTGAATCATGGATTATTAGCCTGCTAAATCCTACAAGCCACATAGCATCTATAAAGCCTGTAACCCAAACAAACTGTAGGAGGAGGGGAGTTACGGTGGGAACCTTCCAAAAGCCCTATATACCCCTTATGTAACGCCCAATCCCTATGTTATACCTCATGGATGTCCCTTATGCCCCCCGGTATACTTCATGGACACCCTTTATGAAAACTCCCCGCATTGGCAACCCTGAAGCCCTAAACCCCCAACCCCAAACCCTAAACCCTAAACCCTAAACCCAAGACCCTAAACCCTAAACCCCAGACCCTAAACCCTGCCTGGGTATCACCGGACTGTTCCAGGCCTCGCAAGCAGGCGAAAGGAAAGAGCTCGGGTTAGGGTTAAGCGCTTGGGATGAAGGGATATAACTGGGATTATATAAGGGTCATGTAGGGATTATAGGTGTTATATACATATACATTAGGGCAATAAATTGTACAAGGAATATGGAACCATAATATTGGCAATTATCTAGGCCCCATATTACATGGTTGAGTTTCTCCTCGGTTGCGGACTGGGGAAGTATAATGAGCACAATGCTCATGGGTCCCCCTACTGCCCCCATATACTTCCCCCAAGTCGGTGTTCAAAGAATAACTCAGGCTAATTTGTTATAAGGCAGTTTTAAGGGGAGCTTCAGGATTGTATTCGGGGGAAGTGAAGGAACTCATGAATGAGGATCATCACAGACTCAGGAGGTATAAACGCAGCCCGTAGAAACAGTGTATTGCGCGCCCCGTTGCTGTCCCTCCCCAAAAAAAGACCCCGGATAGAACCTAATGGTAATGAGGCCTGATCTAAGTGTATTTGGGGGAAGGGCTAATAAAGGGGGAGCGTAGTACAATCCATACATCTAAGGTGACATGTTAATAGCACACAAGATACTCCTGGCGCTAGATGGACTTGGCAATCTTGATCCTCGTGCTGCACTTTGACACGCATTTTTTTTTT
>CAJNIZ010032668.1:45514-63573 GCA_905231905.1 Symbiodinium pilosum | reverse complement strand
AGTAGGTCGAACTTTCGTCCTACCGCAGTATTCAGGTTTTGTTGGGGTTATATTGGGGTTATTGGGGTTATATTAGGGTATGTGCCTTGCATCAACACGGTTTAGGGTTTAGGGTTGAATGCAACACGTTTTAGGGCTTAGGGTTGCATGCCACATCGTTTAGGCTGTAGTGCTGAATGCAGTATGGATTGAGTGCAATGGGAGATGCTGATGTTCTAGGTTTTTTGCCTCTACTACAGGGGCCCTCAAACTCCTGCTTGTAATTGCCTAGGCCCCAGTGGGACTGAAGTCTCTATGGTACACCTTTTCTTTAGCCTTACATTAGAAAGCTGCCATCCTTGATTGGTTTAGGCTTATGCCGGGAGATTCCTTGACTTCCCTGAGCCGAGACCATTGTTTTACCTTGCTGTAGCCCAACTAGTTGCCAGCCCAGAGCCCTAAGTCAAACTTGAAGGCTCAGGGGACTTAGTAAATGGTTTATAAACACAAATGAGCTACAGTCCAAACTCCTAGTAACACCCTAAATAACCCCCAAAATGCTCCCCCATAGAATCCCCTACATAACCTCTCATAAGGAGCTTTAGATCTACACCCTCCCAAACCCTATGTAACCCCCTTTAGGGAGTTTAGACTCTGCTCGAATGGCTGTGAAATACTGGCCTCCTCATTCTAAGGATTGGCATACTTCTCACCCTGTTTAAAACCGACCTTCCACATTCCTTTAGGGTTTAGGGTTTAGGGCTTAGGGTTTAGGGGTTGAGGGTTTAGGGCTCATACACCCTAAACTCTAAACCCTAAACTGGGGAGGCCATCAATTCAAGATGCAGCTCACCGACAAGACCCGTGGCAGTGTCCACCACCATGCCTAAGGCGCAGCTTTGGGTTTAGGGGTTAGGGGTTAGGGTTTAGGGTTTAGGTTTTAGGGTTTTGGGTTTAGGTACTTTGGGGGGTAAGGGGACTTAGTAAGTGGGCTAATGATGGGGATTACTTGTGTTACTGTATGGGTTACAGTGGTTTTGTAACCTACTTACTAAGTGCCCCTGACCCTTCAAGTAGGAAAGGTTTAGGGTTTAGGAGCGTTGGCTTTGGTATTCACTCTGTCATCTAGCTCGTAGGATTAATGCTCTACTTAATGACCCTGACCCACTTGGTAGGGCACCTTCAAAGTAGGGCCGTTTTAGTGTTTATTGAAGTGTGGCAGGGGGATGCTCCCATTGTGGCACAGGGCTTTCAGAGTTCGGGGATTTTAGTTCAGGGAGTGAATTGGCATAGGTTTAGTGTGTAGGGTTTAGTGGGATATGGTCTTTCCACACCCCCAAGCCTTTGTCCCTGGAAGCTGCTTGATTTCCAAGCCCTGGGGCCCATACCCTGCGGTACATATGCTAGCCCCTCAACCCCACCCGTACAGCAAGAGTCGTTGGGAGTTTCCTAAAATTAGGGGTACCTTTTGGCCTTTTGGGGGTCCCTATAATAGGGATTATAATGTTTGCGGGTCTATGTTGGGTCCCCCTATTGAGGGAAACTACCATTACTCCCTTGCTCTTAGGTTTTAGCATTCAAGGTTCACATCCATTCGCCATGCGAGATGCGCTTTGTAAAGAATGGGAGAATGGGTTACAAGGCTTGTATAGTGACCTAGGACTGGAAAGGTCCCTCTTTTTCAATATAGCTTACCCCAGGGCTCCCAGTTACCTAAATAGTAGGTTACTGGGCACCCAGTTCCCATTATTTAGGTAATTGGAGCCCTAGGGTTATTTTACAACAAACTTAGGATCTCAAGAGGTTTATGTATGAACCACTCAGGGGGTCCGTTACCTGATTCCCTCCTTGACACCTGGGCGCTTTAAAACTTCTGGAATACTTGGACAAAAGCGTGCTCCGTGTAGGAAAAAAGGGCTTCTAGCTTAGGGAGTAAACCATCAGAGCAACAAATCAAAATCAAAGTTTCGGGCTTTTAATTTTGACAGAGTCTGCCTCTTGTGGCATCAACAAATGGCAGTTGTCCTGAATCAGGGGACCCCAGTATAGGGTACCCCTAATTTTGGGAAACCCCCCAAATAAACAACTTTCTGAGGAGAGTTGAATATTCACATCTCCATCGAGCCAAGAAAGATGACCGACATCACCGTAATGACAATGACTGCAACGATATCCTGGGAGCATGTGCAAAGTCCGGAGGCGGCTGAAAAAGTGAAAGTACGATTCCCTCATCATCCCATTATGATGAGGGTAGAACTTGATTCTGTTGATGGAGGAAATTTCGCAACACCCTATGCGCGCCGAACCCTTGGAATTACAGCAAAATTGCTTCCATCCGCCGTGATATTAAGCCCCCAAAACTATTTTGACTGTATAAATCCCTGCATCACGCGAAGTTGAGAACAATAGAATATTGTACCACCAAACCTCTTCCCAAAAGCACCACCAAGCCTATTCCTAAAAACCTAGCCCTAGACTCAAAACCCTGTTGCAATGGTGTAGGCCCCTACCCCCCTAAACCCTAGACCCACCCCCACCCTACACTAGCCGAAGTTTTGAGTTGCCTCCCCACAGTTCTTGCCAAGGAGCCAGGTTCAACAGGAACCATGGACTGCGGGCCGTAAACAACATGCAGATTTCCTCGGTTTAGTCTTTGGGGCTTAAGGCTTAGGCTTCAAAATGTATAGACCCTAGAGTTGAGGGTCTAAAGTTTTTGCACTTTGGGGTTTAGGACTTTCACTGCGCTTCCCATACACTCCCGCAAATCCCTGGAAGTTCATGCGCACCTACTGCGGGAGCGTATTATAGCAGGGTAGGAAAAAGATCATAGTTTGAGAACCTACCTTATCCGTGGGTTCGCTAGAAACCCTCGGGATATATGCGACTAGCAGGGGATTCTTGGGATTTCTGCTAAGGATTATCATTCGGAATACCTTCCATTACTTTGCTATCAAGGGGGCCTAGAACTAGGAAGGCCCCCCAATGGTCCTCTGATCTCTCCTGAAACTGGGGCCCCGTAGATTCGGCCTTAAGCGCTGCCAGGCGTCCGTCGCAACGTCCCGCATAGACCACGCCATTCCTTGAATGGGTTTGTTTTGGGGCTTGGGGGTTATAGCGCTGCGAACTCGAGTGAGTGGTTTTTCTGGCGGTTGAACCTACTAAGCTTGCAGACTTCTTGTGAAGGTATATCCTTCTTGTAAATCCTTGTTGCAAATGCTGATTTGGAGAAGCAACGTACAGCCTGCGAAGGTGTTTTGCAGAACGCTCGTTACTTGTAATACGTTAGGGGGACCCCGACCCTCTAGTAGTGATATAACAGGAATTATTTTAGGACCCTAATGTGATCCTTATTATCCCTCATAGTCACTATTACTGGGTGGGGGGTCCACCTCAGTAAGACGGTGCTTCTGGGTAGTCCTCGGGGGCTTGATGACCCTAGACATCCTAAACCCTAAACCCCAAACCTAAACCCTAAACCCTAACAACCAGTAAAAGCTCGATGAAATTAGCCCTTCATCATCCATGGGTCGTCATCCTTACACGATTATACTAGGGTTTAGGGTTTAGAGTTTAGGGTTTAGGGTTTAGAGCTTATAGGGTTTACGGTTTAGAGTTTAGCGTTTCATGGTTAGGGTACCCCCAACAACCCCACACCAAAAACCTACAACCAAAACATGCAAGTTCAAATGAGCCATTGTCTAAACTCCTAGTATCCCCCTTAATAAGCCCTATAGTAGTCCATTATATAATCCCCTATATAACCACGATTTAGTTGACTATAGTTCAAATGATGGGCTTCCCGGGCTATGAAGCCTAGGCCTCGACACTTACAACTTGACATCAAACAACTCTAAACCCTATATTCCCCCTTAAGTAGATAGAATATGGTTTTGGGTATACTATATTAAGATCCCCATATAACCCATATTCTATCTACTTAAGGGGGACTATAAACCCTAAACCCTAAAGACTAAACCCTCACAAAGTGCGTAGGGTTCCACCACCTCACCCTCAAAATATTCCCCATTTTGGTAATAGATATTCCCCCAATGAGGGTTTAGGGCTTAGGATTTAGGGTTTAGGGTCCATGTGAGGGGGGTTAGGGTAGGGTCTTGGGTCGCGTAACCCCCCCCCCCCCTCACAACACCAGTTAAACTGAGGTAATCAACAATTTGCAAAACCTTCGATCCTCAGGTTTAGGGTTTAGCGCTAGGACGGCCTAAGCGCTTAGTTGCAATCTCCTATTACCATGTCCATAAACAAGAGCAGGAAATGTAGTTTTCCACCAAACCGCACCGTGCTCCCGAATGTCCCTACTACTCCCAAAAGCCACCCCGCACATACCGCCATTGCACTAACCCGCATGAAGGACGTGGCAATCACGACAAGTTAGGATGTTTCAAGAAGGGTTAGAGCGCTTGAATTTCAGGTTCATACCTAGGATCTGTCCCTGCCTGGTTTAGCGTTTAGGGTTTGGGGTTTAGGGTTATCGGAGACCCCTTTATTGGCACCCAAATGAGTACAAGCTCACGCCCCATAAGCCCCTCACCCTAAAGCCCTACATAAACCCTCAACGCATTGGATGTCCGGCCTCAAACCTTAAACCAAAAGTCCCAAATCCCTAACCCTCAACTACAGCCAAAGCTCAGGTTGCTGATTGAAATACCAGAAACCCTAAACCATGTAACTTAACCCCTAAACCCTAGACCGTCACCTCAAGCCCCTAAACCTTAAACCCTAAACCCTAAGCCCTAAACATAAAGAATACGGGAGTTACTCAAGATTGCAACCCCTCAGACCTTAAACCCCAAAAGGGTTTAGGGTTGCACCGACATCTATCATAACCGAATGCTTCAAACCCTCTAACCCCAGACTCGAATTTGACCGAAGCAGCTGGGGTTGCAAGCTGGAGGCATCAGGAGATGATTTAGTATACCCCTGTCTGGGATACCTTTACTTGGCAGCCATTACCCTAGGAAGAAAAAAGGATTCCTTTTACATGAATGTACGGAATCCCATACCACAAGAAGTATAAAAACCCTAAACCCTAAAATCTACAGGATCCCTAACATTGATCCAGCCATACTCCTGCTTGAAAGCACCCATGGACCTGCAAGTATGTGGCAGCTCTGTCCATAACCCTCATCTCTCAGTAGCCTTTAGGTTCTAAGGTTTCATAATTCGATGTCCCGAAAGGACACTAAAGAGTAAACCCAAAAAGACAGTATCGAAGCCTAAACACCCAACTACCAAGATTATTCCCTTATGGCCGAACAGAAAAAGCAGCTGTACTGAACTAGTTCCCCACGTGTTTTCCAACTGAATTGGCACCTGCATCATAGTCTTGCCTTGAAACCTGAATTCCATTTCGTAGTGCATTCTGTTTTCCATATGATTCTCCATCTTATCTAACCTCAAAGTGACCCCTAGAAAGAGACTAAATTTCAAATCCTTAATCTTAAGCCGATTCCTAAATCCTGCATACGAGGCCCCTAAACCTCTAAACCCTAAATCCTAAAACCGAAATGCTAAAGGCCCCTAAGCCGTAAACTCAAAAAAGTAAGCTCCATGTGTCTTGTCAATGTTTGCAGCACTCCAGTGCGCTGGGAGACAAATGGGCTGCATGTGCTCCTGGGCAAGCATCTTTACTGAAGAATAAAGGTTGAGGGTATAGTCCCAAGACCCTAAACCACGGACCCGGGGAGAATTTAGGTCTCATTGTAGTAGCCATCTTCTCTATTTTGGAGTACACACCAGAAAAAAGTATAGACTTTTTGGGTATATGTTGTTATAATAGGAGCCCAGGACCCTAAAAAGTATTAAAGAGTAGTACTCCAATATTGGGTCTTGTCGTGGTTTTAGAACCGCGACAATTCGGAGCCAGGCTGGGTAAGGTCATTACGTTTGCCAGATTGTAGGGGGTTGGGGGGTAAGGGTTTAGGGTTTGGGGGTGTGCGGCTTAGGGTTTAGGGAACAGGGTTTAGGGCTTAGGGGTTTAAGGTGTCAGGTTTGTTGCTTCTAGGAGACTATACGTCTGAAGGTTTGTATGTCATGCAAGGTACTGTAGGATGATGGGGGGGCTTCAAGCTACCCATGGCGTTTAGGGGCCAGGGATATACTCTAGTTTGTAGCTGGCTAGCTTAACAAGGTTTCGGGATTAGCACTGAGAGCATTTCGGTAACCGCAGCCATCAAAATAGGAACCTTATAACTATCATTTGAGAGTACTATACTCTAAACTCCTAGTATCCCCCTTAATAACCCCCATACTACCCCCCTATATAAGCCCCTACAAAAACCCCTTTTTGGGGAGTTTTTACTATAGCTCATATGACCACAGTTAGGGCTATATTTTGAGGTCGTGGGCTTAGTGTGTAGGTGTAGCGTTTAGGGCTCAGGCCTTCGCGATTAGGGCTTGGGGATTCGGTTGTCTAAATTTCTAGTTTCCCAATGAATAGCCCCTATGATACTCCACTATAAAAGTCCCAACATAATCCCCTTTAAGGCGCTTAGACTATAGCTCATACAAAAAGATACACTTTTTACGTAGATCCTCCCAACGGCCAGGACGACTCTTTGCCTTAAAGTCGAAGATCTAGTTTGATTCAGACTAGTAGAGCCTATGATTTTAAGGTCAATGTGTCGATCACTGTTGAGTTCAGGCGGAGATTAGGAATCAATGTCTGAGTCAAGGTTCAAGTGTACAGTTAGGGTTTAGGGTAGGGAGGGTTTAGGTTTCTGAGCTCTCCATTTTGAGCCTCAGACTTCAGATTTCGAGTATGAGCTCCCTACACCCTAAACCCGAAGCAATAGCAGTGCAGGTCAAGGGCACATTTTCATGCTCAGAATCCTAAACCCTAGACCCTAATCATTGGGGCTCTCAAGACAGGATCTGGACCCTCATGTCGTTGACCTCTACGTCTTTAGAAGAGAAAGCAGGGACTCCTTTGGGCACAGCTCAACCCAACCTAAACTCTCAACCCCACGCCCCAGATGGGGCTCTGGGCTTAGTGCGCGAAAACCTCCAGGATGTTGTCGTGTGTCGTGCAAAATACGAGCTGTTTTCCAACTCATTGTGTGTGTGAAGATCTCAGGATTTCGTATGGCATTGATCTTTGAAGTTGCAGTGGATCGAAAATTTGTTACCCTAAAAAAAAAATGAACCCTACACACCATTATCAAACCTGAACCCCAAACCCTACACCCTGAACCCTAAACCCTGAACCCTAAAGACCTTGAAGCCGAAACCTCAACAAAGCGGCTGGTTTCAGAAGAACGCGCATTGCCCAAGCTCTCAATTCTCAGGTTTCCCAGGAACCCCTCAATAATAGGGTTTTGGGATTTCGGGTTTAGGGCTCAGGGTTTAGGGCACGCTTTTGCTGAGCCGCGAAGGTCCAAGCGAAGTGGCCTTCTTCTAGAATGCTGGCTGGCATTCCCCCCAGCCCCAAGCCCGTGACGGCAGCGCCACTGGGGTCCACCAGCTGGAACGTGGCCAAAGGCCGGCCAGAACGTGACGACTGGACCGTGTTCACGTTGGTCAGGCTCCCCATGCAGTTGGCCGTTGCCGGCACTTCTAGCCTCTTCGGCGCCTCAACGCTGCTGTCGAACAAAGACGGGACCAGGCACAAAGTTGCAGCTTGGCCTGTGAAAACTTCGATCTTGGAATCCTGCTGCGAATGAAGATGCTTCAGGTTTTGTGGCGAAGGAGGCTCTGCAGCAACCACATGGGGACGACCCATCTGGAGCTGCACGAAGGTGGGGCACCTAGCTGCCAAAGGGCAGAGTGAAAGCGTCTTCCTACCATGCTCAGGTTGCATTGCATGTGTATACACTCTGTACATGTATATAATGCATGTATAATATGTTGAAGTGTGGCATCTGGAAGAAATAACAGTCATGATATCTACTCTACGGCCAAGACATGTGGCCATAGCCTGCACCCACCGCGGGGTTCCATGTTCGTTTACGGTAGGGTAGCC
The DNA here is from genome assembly GCA_905231905.1 of Symbiodinium pilosum. Lineage (NCBI taxonomy): Eukaryota > Dinophyceae > Suessiales > Symbiodiniaceae > Symbiodinium > Symbiodinium pilosum. Next base: position 55,616 of record CAJNIZ010032668.1, on the reverse strand, counting down.
CCAAAAAGTACCCTCAAAGCAACATGGAACCTGAAACGGAGCCCTTAAAAGGCTAGTGTCCTTTAAACATTGTAGCGGCCTCGATCTTGGGGTAGGCAGTACGCTAAACCCAAGACGCTAAGCCCTGAACACTAGACTATGTAATGATGAGGCAGGCAGCATGGAGGCGTGTTCCAATGCCGGCAAAGTCTCCAGCTGCAAAAACGCCTCCACCAACAGGGATTTTAGGGTTTAGGGCTTAAGGTTGAGGTTTAGTAAAAACCCCCCGATCATACTACCCCCCCCCTTTGGGTTCCCTTGAAACTAAGTTATTAAGGATCATTGGGCCGAATCAAACTTGTTTAGGGAGAAGCCTAAAAGGAAGGGAGCCAAAGGCTGTTGGCTAGAAGAATCCATGGGACAACGAGGGGAGTTGACACATGTAGAAGTAACTCATGGCGTGCATGTAAAAACAAGGTGTAGTGTTTGGGGTTGTCATGTAAATAGGGTCCAGGTTTCAGGGTGGTGGATGTATCAGATTTCTACAGTGCGCGTGGAAGGCCCATGACGGAACGTATGCGCACAAAAGCCCTAAACCTTAAACCCCTAAACCCAAAACTCGTTGAAGCCAAAAGCAGCAAAGCCTGAACCACGAAACCCTTGCTCCAAGACCTCAACCCCCTAAGACTCGAGGTTCGGGGTCCGGGTTTACAGACTATTGTAAGGTAAGGGGACTACGTAAAGGTTAGTGCTTGATGGGGATACCTGGTGTGAGTACATTGCCTACAGGGGTGAAGCCCTACAACGGACCCTACGGGGACAACTGTCCTACAAGTAGAGTTTAGGGTTCACTGCAAACCTGGCGACTCTATGATAGGAGCCTAAAAGTTGTTCAAATGGGGCTTAAAACTTGTTGTTTAGTGTTTGGGGGGTACAGTACAACATAACTAACATAACTATATCATCTTCTTGCGGGCACAGTAGTAGTAATTGTACAGGCTTCCTGCACAGCTTCTAATTCTTGTCCCACTGGCCTTTGATTTGCTCCTCCATCATTCATGGCTGTTGGTGCTTGAATTTGGGCTTCTACTATAATTAGTTCCTATCTACCCTACCAAATCCCTATAAACCTTTGCAAGGGACTTATATTACTCAAGCTTCTGCATTCCCCCTAAACTCTAAGCCTCGAAGCTCTAGACCCTACGCCCTGTGCCCTTGAAGCAGCACAGGTTGAAACGTTGACAGTTCCCAGTATGGGGCTTAGTAGTAGGGTATAGTAACCCCTGAACTTGAAATAAACTTGGTGTGCTGTGATAAACTCTGTTTCCAGCCAAGTTCTGCTTGAAACCGGGGCAAACAGATACTGTTGAAGGTCAGAGACAACTCGACACCTCGAATACCCGAGAACCCTAAAACCCTCAAACCTCATCCCTGCATGAACCCTGCACCCCTAATCCCTAAACCCTAAACCTTAACCCCTAATCCCTAAACCCTAATCCCTCAACGCTAAACCCCTAAACCTTAAACTTTTCAGCCTCAAACCTTAGCACTCTGCGAAACCCCAGGTCCTTGGTAAGGCTTCAGCACAACTTGCCAGATCTCCTTCAGCTTAAGGCTTGGGGAAATAGGGTTAAGGGTTTAGGGCTTAGGGCTAGGGGTTCAAGGTTTAGCATTAAGGTCTTAGGCTTTCTTGGGGTTAGGGCTTCGCGCTTCCTTTGGGGTTCAGGGCTTGATGTCTTCTTTGGAGTTTGGGGGCTTATGCTTTCGTCTGGGTTCTCTGCCGGCACTACAGAACAATGCAAACGAACCTTCCATTAAAACGTAAACCCTAGACCCTAAACTGAGATTCTAAAGAGAGCTTGCGATGAGAAACCTCAGAAGACCTTTCGTAGCAGTGCCAGGGAGAAATAACTACTGATCTGTAGGTAACCTATTAGGGATAGGGTGTTGAGTTCAAGGGCTAGGAATGTGTAACGTCTTGGATAACCGCAAAAACGATAAGAGAGCATGGTTGGAAACCAGGACCTTGCGCGGAGCCTGATTCAGCACGATTGGGTCTCACTCCTACTGGAGACCCCAAACAGGAAACCCCAAGAATCTAGCAGGACCACAATAGAAGTAGAAGGACCTTGTTTGGTATATTCCTGTCATATTCCTACGATGTTCTTTCGAGGTTTCCTGATCGGCATCTGCATTAGGATTCTTGTAAACGCTAAACCCTAAACCATAACAACTCCTTCAAGCCATGAGGCTCTGCCCTTGAACCCCTCCACCCCCTCCTCTGAACAGGGCTTGGAATTCAGGTTTAGGGTTTAGGGGAACCCTAAGCCGTAAACCGCACCCAAAGCTTCATGCCAACATGAAAACTGCATCCTTCGGCAGCCCTACATGTAATTACCCCACGAAGTTTAGGGTTTAGTGTTTAAGGCCCTCCTAATACTCAATCGCATATTAGTATATTAGTATGTTATGACTTTTTGGGATCCTCCAACAAGCAAACTTTTTAGTCATCATCTCCTCGAGATGGTGGGTCATCACTCTAGCTTGGGACTTGTTTGAGCTCTATTTGAGATGCCCTAAAGCATGGTTATGCAAGAAACTTACGACTGTGGTTGCTATTTAGGCCCCTATAATAGGGGTTTAGGGTCCAAGGTTTTGTCGAAGTCAAGGCCCCTACAGTAGAGGGTTTGGGGCTGTTTTGGAGGGTGCCGCACACGTTTAGCTTAAAGCTAAAGAGCAGTCGCTAATGGATACGAAGCCTTCCAAGGCCTTGGCTATGTACCGATGCTTCGCTGTATTCATCGGCACCGCGAAGCTCTGCAGTGCAGCATTGCGCACGTACGGTTCACTGAACCTGAACCTCGAATACGCAACCAGGCTCTCTATCGCTCTGTGCCCCTTGTCCTTGGAGAACTGAATCTCTGGCGCCAATCGCCGCAAGCAAGCTGCTGCGACAAAGTGTCCGACACCATGAAAGCCGCCAGGCCCCATGTTGTTGGCGCTGCACCCCAAACCCCGCCCTACATGCAAAACGGTTGCCCTTAACCTTATGTACCCTTCTAGCTCATTTCCGAGTGTGACAGCACAATGGAAGTAGACAACATGGAAATCATGGGCCGGTGGATTCACCAGAAGCATTTACCCCTTAACAAGTGCTCAAGTCATCTTCATAGACTTGATCGACCTTAAGGTTTAGGGTTTATATAGAATTGCAAGATCCAAGCAAATTACTCGACAGCGCTAAACCCGAGGCCTCAGAGCCCGAGCCCTAAACCTTGGGTCCTGCCCCCACCCAGCAACAGCCTGTAACACTGGGTTTACGGGTTCAGGGCTATATATAATGTAAATACTATCCAACTGTTGCTGGGTGGGGGCAGGACCCAAGCTAAACTTCTGAATCTTCAACACAAAGCCCAAACCTCCATGGTGTTCAATCAGGAACGCGGGAACGGGCTGGGTTCAGGGCCTAGGGTTCGGCTTTAGGGTCTAGGGTTTTAGGGTTTAGGGCTTAGGGTTTAAGGTTAAGGGTTTTAGTGGGAACTACTATTATAATCGATTCCCCCACTGACTACTAAGCAACAAAATGTATAAATTCTGTACGTTCAGCCTCCAGAGCTCCCTACCCCTTGCAGCCCTAACATCTACTTGTGCTCAATAGGCGGTGGGCGAGAAAATCAAAAATCTAAAAGTAGTAGAATCAAAACATCACGCCGTATAGCCTAAACCCCTATATACACATACCTCACACCCGCAAAACTCTAATCCCCACACACGCTACACCCAGTCCCCCAACCAAACATGGCACCCCAAAGCAGCACTCAAAAACACTACAGTCGTTGGAACGGCGGGAACAATTGGATTTCCATGCTAGTTTGGGAACAGGAGTGTGGTGAAAGACGACCCTGAAGTCTTCACGCAAGGCACTTCGCCAGTTTCTGCGTCCAACGCCAGGATCGATCCGTGAAGATTTGTAGCTCCTTAGTTAGGTTCTATAGATACCCGTAGGACCCATGAGGACTATTTGGGGATTGCGGGTCCCTGCTAGTGATTGTGAAGAGACCTTTTCAAAAGCATACTTCACTGGTTGTTACAAGGAGTGGCTATCGATAGCGGAAATCTACCCTAACCCATAAACCCTAAACCCTAAATTACCCCGGGCGCCTAAATTCCTGAAATTCCGGAGGCAGAAAACAGTGAAGGTGGTGAGGAAGCTCCCGGATCAAGAGGGTTTAGCATATGAGCTATAGTCTAAAACTCCTGGTATCCCGCTTAAAACCCCCTATTATAGGGTTCAGGGTTTAGGGTCTAAAGTCCTCGTATCCCGCTGAAAAAACCCCGATAATGCTCCCCTCCAGGTAAACCCCTTGAGTTTAGACTATTGCTCATATAGGATGTAAGGTTTACGCTAATGGCCGAGTATGTACTCCTGACAGTGTCATTACTAGCTGCAGGATAAACTTTAGATCTTTTGCAGGATTTTTTTTGGGGCTCAAAATGACGTCATTTATGTGTTTTGTATATGGCCTTGTTGATAATCGTTTTACTGGGCAACGCTGAGAAACACAGTATGTCTCATTGATGGGGGTACCTTGGAATACACTGCGTTGTCTATGTTTTCCCAGAAAACCACATGAAGGTCATTGTGTTCTATTGCTCCGGCTGAATGGAACACAAGGACGTTTGACACATGTCTGACGCATGCTTGACATTCTTCGGCAGTTTTCCATTTTTACCAATTTGAAAGTTTGGTCTTTATCCTGCTTTGACACATTCACATACCCATAGCTCTCGTCATGTACGTAGCTACCTGCTGCATAGTAGGGAATGGGGGAATGGATCACGCAAGCAGTCGGAATACATCATCTCTCGTGGGCCCCATAACCAATTCCCCCCCATTCTCTGCTAAGCACCAAGGAAGAGAGAAAGATCCTACCTAAACCCTAAACCCTAAACCTTAGGCTTTATGGTTTGGGTTTAGGGCCCCCGCATTGAGAGCATCCCATGGAACTTTGCTTGCCGATTCCCTAGGGAGTAGGGTTTAGGGTTTGGGGTTTAGGGTTTATCTCTAGACCTCAAACTTACCCAAACAAAAGGCAACTGGGGGATCTGGTATAGGGTATATGGGACCCAGAACTCACTATTCAAGGAACTGGAGCCATACGCTATGCAGTCTCTTGGATCCTTAAATATTATCAGCATGAAGCCGCAGTGAGTGAACTTTTTAAGAAGGCTGGAGCGGTTCATGGGGGATATCTTGCACCTGGAAAACCTAGGCCACTGTGATTCTGTGATTCCTGTGGTACAAAGTATATAAAGTGGTGCAAGATTTCCTCCATTCACAGTGGAGGCAATCTATTGGTAATCAGGAAAACCATACACGAAAACAATCCCTCTGTGAGCTTTATTCCTCATCACCCATATGCCTACTCGGAGGGTCAGGGGACGTGGTAAGTAGGTTGATAACCCCACAAGCCATGCGGTACCCCCAGATGATATCCCAAGCATTAACCTTTTGACTAAGTCACTCTGACCCTCCAAGTACGCGTTATACCCTAAACCCTCAATCATGAAAGGGCCGCATAACCCCACATGTGTAGCTTTACCAAAATCTGAAGAGAGAATTGAAGAAAGAACAAGAAGAACGAAATGAAGAAGAAAGGGTAAGAAAGGACGGCAATCGGCGACGACAACAAAGGGGGAGTTGTACGAGGACAAGGAATCGCGGCGTACTACACGGGAAAGCGCGAGGGGCGAAGGGTGTGGGGGGGGGGGCTCACTTTCTAGACGATGGAAGAGAGGTCTGAAGGGTGAAGAGAGGGTCCGGAAGAGAAGTTTAAAGGGAAGGAGAGGGCGGAGAGGCCGCGTCTCGAGCTGGCAACGGGAAAGGCTGGCAGAGGACTTTAAAAGGGGAGGGGAGTACAGAGAGACTGCGACCCGAGATGGCGACGGCAGGGTCTGGAAGAGGGGGTTTAAAAGGGCGACCCGAGTCGGCAACCGAGATGGAGGAGGAGCAAGAAGAGGAACGGACGACGCAGCAAACGTCAAAAGACCCTGCAGAGAATTTGGGGAACACTACCTCACTACGTAAGAACACCTAGCAGTTTCCCTCTTCTTTCCCACTCCTTAGTCCCCTCAACCAGGATCCTGAACCCCAAGCCTCTACACCCCCTATGACTGTAAACCCCTAAGCCCTGCACCCCTACACCCAAAACCCCTAAACACAAAGCCAGGCATCCCACGAACGATCCTGGTGTTACCACAGTTGCCAGCGCAGAGTACCCCTTCACGTTACCTGAGTTTAGGTCTAGGGTCCTAAATACGGGCCCCTAATATGGGCCCTTTATTGGGCTTGTAGGGCCTTGTAGGGTATAGAGCGGGTGTAGAAGGACTCCAGGATTAAGGGCCCATAGTTCCAATTAAGGCTGTTAATCTTCATCATGCTCATAATACAGGATGTCATGGATAAAGACCTCAAAATAATAGTTTGCAGAAATAGAGGGACCCCAATAGAGGCCGCTATATACCATAATCCTTGTTATGTGGACCCTACACCCTATATTCTAACCCCTAATCCCTCATCCCTAAACCCTGAGACCTAGACCCTAAACCCTAACTCCTAGCCCCTAATCCCTAATCTCTCAACCCTAAGCCCTAAACCCTAATCCCTAAACCCTAAGCTCTAAACCAAACCCCCCTAATCCCTAATCTCTGATCCCTAACCGTAAACCCTGAACCCTAAACCCTAAACTCAAATCATCCTCGGTCTGGGGGAGATGCGAAGAGGTGGACCCCCTAAAGGATCCAAAAAGTGGAACCCCCTAATGATCCCCGGTTTCCCCAATGTAATGATGGGTTCATGTTGTGGGGGGGGGGGTCCATTTTTTTGGATCCTTTTGGGGGGTCTGGGAAGAGGATGTTGATACTCCCAACCCCAATAAGATCAGGGTTTAGGGTTTAGGGTAGGGTTGAGTCATATGATCCCTCTCCTATATTAAGGACCCTATAAAAGTCACATGATCCCAATCCCTGTAAGAAGAACTTTTTTAGAGTCATATGATACCAACCGCCATAATACAGGCCTTTTCAGAATCATATGAACCCAACGCAATGGTAAGGACCTTAGAGTCATATGATCCCAAGCCCTGTAATAAGGTCTTTCTGAGAATCATATGACCCCCAACCCCTACAATAAGGACATCTCCATTCATTTGGGTGGTTCAGTCTAATTAACAAAAACCGCTCAGCACCAATGCCCCTATAGACCACAAAAGAGCAAACAGTTTCCATTCACTGTCCACCCACTTCTCCATTTGATTTCCCATTGTCGGGGTGGTTGGGGTTGTCCAAAATCCCCTTCTAACCTACCCTAAACCCAATACCCCTAAACCGTCCGAACCCTAAACCCCAAAGCCCCTGAACCCTACATCGCGGATCTCATCACGGAGCTTCAGCGCCCTGGCTTCCGCGGCATCTGTAGCTTGGCGCTTCGAGCGGCCCGTAATGTAGAACCCTGAATAATGTGGTTTAGGGATTAGGTTTAGGGCTTGGGTTTAGGTTTAGGGATTGAGGGTTCAAGGTTATCGCCCCTTTAGAGGCCGGTCGCTTTAAAGGGGGTTATTATAGGGGATATGTAGGGTTTAGGGTTTAGGGATATTACCCGCAGCGCCACTTTGTCAAACTTCCCGGGCCAACTACATTTACTTCGCAAGGTTTGCCCAAAGCCGAGCGCCGCAACTTTGGCAAGGTGCAGGTCTTCGTGCGATCTTGGTTGGACGTGATTTGGCGCGGGCACAGATACCCCCTGCGCCCCTCAGGTCCGCACGCCGACCGTGCCGTGGGCGCCCCTGACCGTGGAGCTGCTGCTCTATCGCGAGGCGCCAGGCCAGGAGCACTACATGCTCATCTACGACAGCAACAAGTTCGAGGGACGACAGGGCGCGCGCTTGGGGGAGTGCCGCAAGCAGAGCCACAAGGGCTGCTTCCGCTGCACGCGCTGCACCCGTCCTTTCCTTTATCGCGAAGACCTGCAGAAGCACATGCAATCGACGGTCTGCAGCAGGCACCCGGGCGAGCGCTTCTCCACCATCCGCATGCCTGATTCCGAGAAGCCGTCCGAGCGCGAGCTCCGCTTCAAGGCCAGCGGCGCTTGCGGAGTTGAAGAATGACCCGAAACCGTAAACCCCAAACCCCCCCAAAATCTCATGGCAACGCCGCAATAGATGCTACTGACCAAAAGACTTCCCAATCTCAAGGAAAACAGCCACAAACCCTAAAAGCCCTACAAACCCTAAACCCTGAAACCCTACAAACCCTCGAGCCCTAAAGCCCCAAAATCATAAGCCCTTGGGTCAATCCCCCACCCAGTAATGGGTACCACAAGGGATTATTGTAGGTATCTTAAGGCCTGATTAAGTCCATATTAAGGAGCTATTACTATAGGGGGGATTGACCTAACCTGAAACCCTAAACTTTGAGTCCCTAAACTCTGGCAAAGGGCCGATAGCGGGGTATGAGTTGCAGGGCGAGTCTGTTTTGTGCTCCCACAGGAGCTCGCCGGCCTGCAAATGTTCAGGGGTCACCCAGCTTATCAGGCTTGGGGTTTGGAGTTTAGGATTCCGGGTTTGGGGTTTAGGGGGTTCGGAGTTTAGGGTTTAGGGTTTGGAGTTTAGGCTTTGGAGGTTGGGGGTTTGCAGTTTAGGGTTTGAGGTCTTGGGATTGCAGTTTGGGGTTTAGGCCGTCGAATAAGGTCCAGGGCCCAGGCTTTCGGGCTTAGGGCATCGGGTGTGGTGTTTATTAGGGCTTTAGGTACGAGCGAAGCTTGGAACACTTGTAGAGTCTGGCGGAGGTGAGTTGGAAATCATGATAAGTAAACGTAGGGCTATACGTACCACAAGCTAGAACATCAGTTGGTACTTTCTTAAGCCCTCTACACTATACACTGTCCAGCTCCGCAAATTTGTTGAGATCATCTAGGGGAGTATCATGCTCGAAAAATGCGGGGCCACATACCCCAGACCCCAAACCCTAACCCCTAAACTCGAAATCGAACAGTTGGGTAGCTCAAACTCTGAGGGAATGAGCCCGAAACCTTACTTCAATAGAGATCAAGGCTACTCAGATGAGTAGCATTCTTTTTGGTGATTAAACCCATGGGGATAATGGAAAAGAAAATGGAAACTACTATATTGTAGTGGGTATATATTGGGGTTCTATTGGGGTTAAATTGAGGAGTGTTTTTTTGGGTGGTTAAACCCAGAAAGATTAATATATTCCTTATATAAGATACTATACCCCCAAAAGGAGGATAGAATCTTACTCTATATTGGGTACCATAATATCCCTCCCCAATTGAAATACTACACAAATAACCCCTATATAATCCCAGTTTCCATTTCATTTTCCATTTTCTTTTCCATTTGATTCTCCATTATAGGGCCCTGAACCCTGTATTATTGGGTACCATAGTATCCCCAATTAAAATACTACTCAATTAGCACCTTAAACCCTCAGAGCTAAGCCCTGCGTACACCCTTGGGCTCTTGGGGCGACATTTCCTAGATTGGGGGGTCTTTAGGGTTTAGGCTTTAGGCTTTAAACCCTAAACCCTGAAACCGTTTTTGGGGAGTTTGGAGATTCAAACGGAGGAGTCTTGGGTTGCTGGGTATAAGGATTTCAGTTTGGGACTTGAGGTCGACGTGGCGGATGGAGGGTAGCGGTTTAGGGCGTAGGATTCAGGATCTAGGGCTTCAGGTTTAGAATTCAGGGCTTAGGGTGTAGGGCTTAGGGAATCCTAAGAACACATCCTTACACCAAGTCTAACTCCCCCAGGAGACTCTGAGCCTCCGTCTGGAGCTCAAAGTCGAGGTTTAAGGCCAAAGGATTCGCAAGAAACCCCAAAACCCAAATCCCTAGCAGCTCAACAAAAACGCCAGCTCCCTTGTCATCATCCAAGTTCTGTTCCATCTGTGTCTCCTTGACCCTAGACCCACCCAAACCCTAGTTTAGGGTTTAAGGTTTAGGGTATAGTCCCCCTTAAGTAGATAGACTATGGGGGTATATGGGGATCTTATTAATATATTCCCGAAGCCATATTCTATCTACTTAAGGGTGACTATAACCCCAA
>CAJNIZ010032668.1:29955-45414 GCA_905231905.1 Symbiodinium pilosum | reverse complement strand
CTTCTTCATTTCTACCAAACGAACCTGCAGGTAGTAGATGTTTCCTACCTTGGTCGCCTTCGTCGTAGGGATTGAATCCTACACCCTAAACCCTAAACCCCAAACCCTAAACCCTGAACCCTAAAAGCTAAGCCGCTAAACCGCATCTGACCAGCCGCCTTGAGACCGAACGCCCGCACCACGCCCAAGGAAGGCTCGGTGCCGATGCCTGGGCTCTACATTTAGGCTGGGAGTAGGGTTCAGGATTAGGGTTTAGTCTAAATCCTAGAGTTTAGAATTTAGGGGTTGGAAATGATTTTATTCTGCAATAAGTAGGATAAGAGTTTAGGCCGCTAAACTCTAGATCCTAAAGTTTAGAGTTTAGGGGTTGGAAGTCCATGAGTAATGGTGAATGCGTACAATGTTGGATCTCCTTTAGCCTTGAGGTCCCTCACAAAGGTGTTTCGGGCCCGCCTATGTCGATTGTGATTTCCCCTAGAATGCGTTTTGATTTTGGGGTCTTGGGAAAGCCCAGCCATCCCTGTTAGATCAAGCCACATTGATGCCAGAAACGTGGGAGGCTGAGGGCCCTTATTGAGGGACCTGAATTTCCATTTTTTGGAGGGCCCCATTGTTAGGGGGTGCGGGCCATCATGATTAAAAAGGGCCCAACAGTCTACGCTAACAGGAATAGAGTCTTGGTACATAGTGTACTATATTTATATAGGTGGTTCTCTTGAGCGAACAATACTCAAAACTCTTCTCGCGTCCACCTTGCTCAGAGGTTGAAACCATGGGCCCTCAGTGCGAGCCCTTAACCCTGGGATCCGTGTATATCATATACCCTATGTGTACCCCCCTTTAAAAATCTGAGGGCCTATATCAGGCGCCCCTCCTTCTAACCTTTGAACCCCAAAGCCTAAGGTACGTACATTGCGGGGGGTTGGGGGCTTTAGGGTTTGAGGATTTTGGTTGAGGTTCTGGGGTTCTGGGGCGGTTCTGGGGGTTAGGCCCTAAGCCCTAAACCCTACGTAAGCCCTAGGCTCTTGACCCTAAACCTTTGCGGTTCAGGGCTTCCAGAATAAAGGTTCCGTGCTTATACCAAATATACGACAATAATTTCCATTTTCTTTTCCATTATCCCTATATAACCCCTATGTATCACCTATATAACCCCGATATAACCCCTATATATCCCCTACATGCAGCTTTGGGGATGTAGAATCTCAGGCCAAGGGTCGCAAACCGTATCTGTGCGGCTTAGTGTTTCGGGTTTGGGGTTCAGGTTTTAGGCTTTAGGGTTCAGGCAGGGTTTAGGGTTCAGGATTTGGGGCTTAGGGGTTTAGGGTTCAGGTCTTGGGTTCAGGGTTAAGGGTTTAGAGTTCAGAGTTTAGGATTGGGAACTTGTGGACATGCTGGACCACTCTGCAAGGAGTTAGACCGGTATATGAGCTAGTGCCAATATTTCACATGTAAAGAATCGACTTGGATTCCTGTTGAGAGGTTATGAACTATACCAAACTATCAAAGGCTTATGCCCAACCCTCATGGTCCCCAGGTAACCCTATGCATTGACAGTAACCCATACGTCCCAAACCTTAACCACTTCCACATGCAAGCGGACGGGACGCTGCTGTCTCTCGCAAATCTTACGAGACGAGTTGCCGAGAGGAAGCTTGTTTAGCCAATTCAATGCTCTGCAAGGATGTAGGATTTTCGGGTTGCTGTTAGGAAACGTATATTAAGTTACCGTAATAGGTGTTGTATAGTAATTAGTGTGGTTTCCCCAAATTAAGTTCCTGAACAGCAGCCAAGTTTTGCAAGCCTCTACTCTAGATATTTACAAGGATAGATGGGGAAGTGCAGGCACCAAGTCAAACCGAAGAATAATGCAGGGATATGAGAGTTTGCCAAATTTACCTCCCTCCAGCAGAATCCTGAAGAGAGGGACCCCTAGAAACTACTTAGCCTGCCTGGTCTCGAATAATTCCATAACTGGAAATAATGCCAACGCCACTTTGGATCTCTCTCTCGCTTCCACAATCTGTATATTATATATATAGACATATATATATATATAGATATATATATGTATATGGACGATGTGGCTTGCCACAACTTGGGGTCAGGCCGGGAGAGATGGTTGTAGTCTACATCATCGCATCCTTACGTTCCATTTGGGATCCTCGTCATGTTACTCGGGCTACGCACCCAAAATCCTAAACCCTAAATCCTGAACTCTAAGCCCAGAGCCAAGCCCCCAGTTGCTGCAGGAATAAACCATCCTCAGCATTTGGGGCTTTAGGGTTTACACGTTGAGGGGTGGTTTTAAGCAGGATTCCAGGGTTCATATCCAATCCTTGCAGTTGCAACCGAAATTTGACGCCCACAAAAAGCAACAACTAGCTAGTTATGGCTGTCCTACAATGCATGGCAGTACAAGAAGTATCTCTGGCAGCTCTGAATGTCAGCATGGGGCTTCGGTGCAAGCAATACATGCGCTCAAGGTATATAACCCCAATATAATAGTAACACCCATTATAGTAGTTTCCATTTTCTTTTCCATTATTAAAATCCCTATACAACCCTAAACCCGAAACCATAAACCCTAAAAAGGTACATTGTTTAGTGATTTTAGTATATTCTTAGGTTCCTGGTTTCGTGTTAAGATTTGGGTTGGATCGATCCCCCACCCAGCAATGGGTACCACAAGGGACTATTGTAGGTATATTAAGGCCTTATTAACTCCATATTAAGGAGCTATTGCTATAGGGGGATTGACCTAAGATTTAGGTCAAAGGGATTACAGAAGTAAGGGTTTTCAACGTAGCGTGAGGGTGCAGGGTTTGGGATGTAGTCTCAGGCCTAGGCTGTGGGTTTTTGAGTCAAAGGGGGGCGGAGAGAGCATTCGTCACGCGATGAAACTCTACGTAATCTCTAACCCTAGACCCTCAACCCCTAAACTAAAAAACATGTCGTTCAGCTGCCACTGTAAGATCCTAGGAGATGTGCCCGGTGGTTATCATTAACCCGCTTACTCAGTCTAAAGCTCAAAGCAGTTGAGAGAACCGCCACATACCCCCACCCCACCGCACGCATGTGCATCAAGATTTGAGGGTTTAGGGTTTAAGGTGAAACAAGATGCATGGCCATGCAGGAGTCAACAGTGGGTGTAGGGTTTAGGGTATCGGGTTTAGGGTACCCAAACCTCAAAGCCTAAAACCCAAGCCCTCAAACTCTTAACCTCACGCATAGCCCCCCCCGAACAATCTGTACACCTCGAGCGAACAATGAACTTTGTAAGCAGGGTTAGCGTCTGGTAGCTAGGAATGAAGGCAGGGATCCTTGTGGTAGTTCCAATAGAACCCATGGTAGTAGTTTCTGTTTTCTTTTCCAGTCCTTCACTCCTAGCTAACCAAAGGCCAGTTAGTCTCTTGTGTCACTGGGTAGGTAGGTTGATGATGGGGTAACCATGTGCTATACTTACTGAGCTGGCTATACGCCCCTCACCATCTGAGTAGAGCCCTAAGCCCCTACACTTAGCCCACATTACCCTAGGAAGAGAAAGGGATGGTTTTTGGGTAAATGTAAGGAATCGCATCATACACCCAAAAGTATGAAAGAATCCCTAACATTGATCCAGCACATTCATCAGCTACCCTGCTGTTGTTAGATGTTGTGACAATTGTTTCAGCGAACTTGAGACTTGCACATTAGACTGTGTGTGGGGTTTAGGGTTTAGGGTTTATGGCTTCGGGTTTAAGGTTTAGGGTTTAGGGCTTCGGGTTTAGGGTTGCGCGTGTGGGGGGGGGGGCTACTACTCTGAGATCAGGATGTTGGCAACCCAACCCCTTACAATAAGGACCATAGAACCGCTGTATGATAATCATAGGGCACTTAGGTTACGAGCTGAGGTCACCAAAAATCCTGCTACAAGACGCCTCCAACCCTATAAAAAAACTAAAACCCCTGTCTAACTCCCCGCCATATAACCCTTGTTTTGGGTGTATTGTCCAAGAACTGCTACTTCCGTCCTGGCGCATGTCGCCCCAGGAACGCGAAACGCCAGACACTGAACTCTGTTTAGTTTGGGATTGGGGTCTAGAATCTCGGGGTTCAGTAGTAAGTATGCTCAAAACCACCCAAAAAGCAACAACAAAAAACAGTTATCCCTAACAGCACCCTGAACCCTAACTAATATAGAAGTTTGCAGGTTCTTTGCCATTGTTAAAGAGTCCCTCTGACCTTCGAAGTAGAGCTTGAACCCCAAATGCAAATGTCTCGTCCTGAAAGGGAAGCCCTACACCCTCAACGCGCCAAACCCTAACCCTACTTGGAGTGTCATAGGGACTTAGTAAATGGGTTACCAATGGGGACAACTAGGGTTACTGTATGGGTTATAGGGGGTTATTAACCTACTTACTAAGTGCCCCTGACCCTCCAAGTAGGGGCGAATGTACCCGGTAATCGAGTACTTGGGATTTCGGTACTAGTTATTGTAGTACAGGATTGGGGTCGGAATATGATTATGGGGTACTCGGACCTTTAGGGTAATGTTTCAGCGTGAACTTGAAGCCCTAAACCCCAAAAGCAATAACGTTTCGTCCTGAAAGGATGACGCTGAGGCCTTGAAACCGAACCCTAAACTTCAACTTAAGAATAGGTAGGGAGGCCAAGTTGTGAGCAAGTACTGCTCACTACAATAGTAACACGACTTCCTCAAATTAAGATGAGCCATAGTCTTAACTCCAGGTATCACCTTTAATAACCCCTATAGTAGTCCCCTATATACTTCCTTATAACAACCCTTCAAGGAGTTTAGATTATGGCACCCCAAACCCTAAACCCTAAACCCTAAACCCTAGATTATGGCTCAAATGCAAGCACCATGCCCAGGTACTGATTCGGTCCCAGCGTGGCTCCACCGTCCGAGAAGCTAAGGCGCCTCGTCTACGAGGCCATGGTTTCTCCTACTCCTATGCTCCTACCACCTACAATCCTACTACTACTACTACTACTACTACTAGTTCTAGTAGTTCTAGTAGTTCTAGTACTACTACTACTACTAGTAGTTCTAGTAGTTCTAGTACTACTACTTTTGTGGCTGGCTGCCGCCGCTGCTGCTTCATCTTCTTCCACTCCACGCCCTCCAACATGCTGGTTTGCTGTCAAGTTGTACTATTTGTAGACTAAGCTCATCGTTGGAAACATATGCCCGTTCATCCACTGTAATTCTGCCTACGCATCCTGAAGGATACCCATAACCCTCAACCCCCAAAGCGATTTCAATTATCTTTTCCATTATCCCTATGTAACCTCTATACCCTTTCAAGGAACCCCTAATATACTAGAGGAGTTTCCATTTTCTTTTCCATTATCTCTCTATAACCCCTATAAAACCCTTCTATAATCCCTATATAACCCCTATGTAACCCCTTTATAACCCCTATATCCTGTATAACCCCATTATCTCCTCTGTACAACAACGTCAGCTTCGGGGATGAAATCCAGCGGTCCCTAGACCTCCCTGTTACCTAAACTGGGTTGCTGTGAAGGAACTTAAATTAAGTTACTATATTGGGTATATGTAGTAAATAGTAGGCTTTCCCCAATATAGTAACTTAATTCAAGTTCCTTAACAGCAACCCAGTAAATGGCAGGCTACTGGGCTATATAACTATGAGGTATATACAACCCGATTCCCATCATCTAGGTAACCGGGAGCCCTAGGTGTCAGAAGGGCCTAAGGTCCATGGTTTACGCTTTAGTGGTTCAACTTTTGTTCCGGCCCACCCGTTCGAACGCACCGTCCACGATGCAAAGGAGATAAGATGCAGACCTTGAGTTTAAGTTAGCCCCAGAGCGACTGCATACATGTTACTAAGCATTCCGCGCCTAGGTCTACTAAGACGGGGGCCTCTTTCGATGCAGCTTCGTTCCTTCAATTCCAGCGTTTCGGAACCCTGAATGTGAAGTTAAGGTCTAGGATCTCATCAGCTAGATGAAAATGGCCATCTGCTGCTTAACTCGAGGCCCTAATGTCGAATATTAGTCTGTCTTTGACGCCACATCTCCAAAGCCCTGGCCCCTTTCAAGCAAATTCAAGAGGCTGAGTAGTTACCAAGAACCTTCCCTCGTACGTATCCCTAAACTTATAAGTCCTAAACCTTAAACCCTAAGCCCTAACTAGCACCCCCCATGGCCCTGTGCAGAAACCTTGAACCTTACACCTGTACGCGGCATCCTCTGCAGCTAATGTAAAGCCCATTTCAATCTGGACAGATTGGGGGCTACATTCTACTGTAGCTATACAAAAAACCCACACCTTAAACCCCTGAACCCAAAACCCCAAAACCCTAAACCCCAAAACCCTAAGCCCCTGAACCCTACACCCTAGTACTTAGGCTTCTACAAGATCCCTTTTGAATCTCTATCATGATCACTGTGCAAGCAACAACACCCCACAAACCTAATTTCTGAGGTTACAAGTATGGGCCCCTAATATGGGCCCCTGGGCCTGTTAGTGGATTCTAGGGACCCTTAAGGGTACATATAGGGTATATAGTAGGTATGTAAGGAAATCAGGGTTAAGGGACCCTGAACCCTGCGCCCTAAATCTCGGCTTAGACCCCAAGCCCCAAGCCTGAAACCTCACACTGACTGTAGGGCCCTGAATAATTGACAATATCACTGTCAGGTCTAGTTGATGTACTCTGTACCACATTTCTACGAGGGGTCTGAGACCACAATATTGGGAATGATTCAGGCTGCTACTAACTAACCATTTCAAAAACGGAAGTCGAAGCACGAGCTGTTGGGAAGGTTCTTCCATATCTCGGTGCCGTTGTTAAGCCCGAGCCTTCGCACACAGACATGCAGGATCATAGAATAACTTAGGCTTTTGGGACATATAGGGCATAAAAAGCGGGGCTACATGTATCTGAAGATTTCGGGGTACATATACATAATATATATATATGTAGATTATGCAGGGCTTATGTAAAGTGTGCGTGTGTGTGTGTATATATATATATATCTATCTATCGGTGTTTACCAAAATTAGGGATACCTTTTGGGGTCCCAAAAATCAGGATTCTAGTTTTCCCGGGGGTCTATACTAGGGTCCCCCTATTTAGGGAAATTTCCATGTATCCTTATAGAGTGTTATACAGGGCAGACAGCAGGATGCTGGAACAGCTTTCGAGAGTTAGAAAAAAACGGATAAAGGGCTTTTCTCAGAATTAGGGGTACCGTTTTGGGGGTCCCCATACGCCCTAAACCCCTATAACATACTGGGGTCTATATTGCAGTCCCCTTGTTTTGGGAAACTACCCTACATTCTGTATGCTCTGGGTATGCTCCAGGGACCATTCAAGGGACGCCTAAGTCCTCAATTGGGTTTAGGGTTTTGGGTGTAGGGTTTAGGGTGTTGGGGCCTCCCAGTGGTTTGGCATGCGCAGTCCATTGCGCGCACACTTGACAGGACGATGTAGTCATCGGCTTCCAAATTTAGAGCTGTGTCTTCCTAAGCTCTCATCCAAAACCCAAACCCCACCTGTAACCCCAAAACCCTACAGATTTATGGGTTATACCTACTAATTAAGAGGAACTTACTACTAGACTGTAGGTTATTGGAGCCACAGGTACAGTTTAGGGTGCTTGCCTCGCACTTCACGATTTCCGCGCAGCAGGAATGGGTCTTTGATCAGCTGCGCCCGCTGCCACTCAACGGCAGAGGCACCAACGGAACCGCGCTAAAAAGGTTTAGAGGTCAGGGTCTACATGTCAGAGTCTAAGGTTTAGGGTTTAGGATTTCGGGTTCATTAACCCTGCACCTTCAACCCTCAAACTCAAGCCCGCGCCTGTGGTTGAGGGTTGAAGATTTGGAGTTGCGGGGTCGGGATTTTAAGTTTCTGGTGTACCTGGACCACAAAAGGAGGTCAGATCATGATGACCCAAAACCAAGTTTCGAAAACAAGCACAGACAACCAAAAGGGCTGCTCTTCTAGATATTTCTTGGGGTCCAAGGTCTGTGGATCCATTACCTTTTGACTCTTTTTGCTAGTGGGAGTTGGGGCATCATTTTATCTTCGGTTGGGGGTCCAGGTGGCTTGGCAGTGGTTCGATTGTAGGATTTTAGGGGGCTTCAAGGTTTGGGGTCTTCCTGGGCGACATTACCCTAGGAAGAGAGAGGATCCTTTTTACATAAACACAAGGAACCCTATACCCAAAAAAACATAAAAGGGTTTAGGGTTTAGGACTAAGGGGCCCTAACATGAATCAAGGATTGGGGTTTTGTGGTACATGCTCGGGCCGAAGATGGCCTCTTACATGAAAACACATCTATAGGGTCCAAGTACCCAACAGTCATATTGTTCGACAAACAAATTCATGTTGAGAAATATCTGATTTATGTGTAAGCCCGGCATGAAACCCAAACCCTTTCTAGTCCAAACACGAGCCCTATTCCCGAAACCCCACTTAGACGTCCAGGGGGACTTAGTAAGTAGGTTCATAAGCCCTAATGAACCTACCAAGTCCCCAGACCCTCCAAGCTAACCCTGAATCTGAACAAAAAAACAAGCTAAGAGTTCAGCCAAGTCCACCTAAGCATATACTGCCCTACATGAGGGCTATGTGTACTAGGAGCTAGAACTGCATACAGCCTACCTGAAGGTTCAACGGGTTTAGGGTTTAGGGTATCGGGCTTCGGGCAACATAGGATACAGCAACTTGAAGACTTAAATCGTCATTAAACTACTTACTAAGTCTCCCTAAACCTCCAAGTACCAGCTGGTTCCTACAAACCCTTAACACTAAATCCTAAACCCTAAATCCTAAATCCTAAACCCTAAACCCTAAAAACCCTAAACCCTAAACCCTAAACCGTGTGGAACCCTTCAAACCATACACTCCTGTGTTTCCTTGCTCATAATTTGGAAGCCTTTCAAGTATGGCAAGGCTTTCTAGACAAGTTAACGTTTAGGGTTCAGGGTTTAGGGGTGAGGGTTTGGGACGGTTACCTTATCAGCTACTAAGCCCCAGCTGTATATAATCCCAAATCCCCAACCTTCCAAACCTTGAATTGTGAAGTGGTTTCCTACTCGGTGTTTAGGTTTCAAGGGCTAGAGAACGTGCAACGTTTCGGGCTCGCCCTTCTAGGTGATGGACCGCAACAAAAAGTAGGCAGGATACCGGCCCAAAGACCATTAGCAGAAGTCAAAAAACACAAAAGGAAAAACTAGCCCGAGGAGCAGTGATTCTATATGAGTTTGTATTCGCTCTCATGGAAGTCTGCTGAAGAGATTTGCGTATCTGGCACGGTTGGGCCATTCATCCTAACCCTGCATGCCCAGTTACCTAAACAGTTGGGTTCCTGTCTTGTAGATGATATAGCTCTATAGCGTAGCGGCACAGTAACCCAATCCAAAACAACTGGGCTCTATATGCAACATAACACCCACAAACTTCAATAGAAGCCCCACCTACAACGCAAAGTTCTGTTCCCCTCCTTGGATGAACTCCCCACCCAGTAATAGTGGGAATGAAAAGGAATATTGTTGGGCCGTCTTGTATTTAGGGTGTAGGGTTTAGGGTTTACCACTATTACAAGGTGGTGGTCCTCCTAACCACCCTAAACCCTAAACCCCTAAATCCCACACCCATTCGAACTTGGTTCTGACGCGCAGGTGCGCCTGTATACCCCGCCGGCAAAATCCATGAAAACCACGCTGCCATCGTCCGGGAATCTGTGTTTTTTGGGGGTTTAGGGCTTAGGGTTTAGGGGTTCGGGTGAGGTGTGCAAACTGCGTGCCACCATGATGCAGGGGCCTAAATCATCACCATCAGCATTTCGGAGGGCTAGTTGTGGGTACCCTGCACCATGATTCCAGAAGGAACCTGAGACCATAATGTTGGTAATCCTTTAGGCTTCTACAGTATCGTACAGCAATGCTCTGGAGACGCTGCTGGGTGTGCTTCTCAACAAAGGGTCCTTGTATACGCTCAAAGCACTTCGGCCCTGACCAAATCAGGGCGACCCAATCTTCGTAAGAAACCACGGATCTCCATTGAATTAAGCAGTAGGAGGGAGAAATAGATTGCAGGAACTACGACTCCCTCATACTGAGTAAGGAGTTCAAAGCAGAGGTTAATGTTAGCCCTATAGTACATTGGGGTTATAATGGAGAATCACATGGAAAAGAAAATGGCATGGCACACGGCAGGCTCTGAAAGACAACAGTCTTCTTGACTGAGCGCCTGATCTCGAGTCCCAGGTTCAATGCGAGCGGTGTCTGAGACGCATCGGATGCGTGAGAACGAGGGCATTTGGTTCTTGATTCTTGCATCCTGGGACGTCACATTTGTTGCCGCTCCTGCCACTTGGGCAAGAGCGGCGCTCTTGAGGTCAGCCTCGTGCGGAGGCGAACCAGTCCTCAGGACGGGATTTCAGGAGTAACATCAGCTGCTCTCTGGCGAACAACACGTGGCGTCCTCCAATGGCAGGTGCTTGACGGTCCCACCATTTATGGCCATTCCTTTCGGACGGTTCTGGACAGAATGTTCAATGCTCCATCTGGCATGTGGCATGGCTCATTGGTGCTTAGCACGGAGGAGGGGAATAGAATCCCTATATGATATCTTCCCTTACTTCCTTCTGACCCTAAACACTAAACCCTAAACAGAGAGGACAGGTTGTCGGCAAAGATAGGCTCAGGCAGTCACGCGGTTTTGTTGGGTTTGGGGTTGAAGGGTTTTGTGTTTGGGGTTTAGGGCTTTCGGGGTTTAGGGTTTAGAGTTTTGGGGGATGCCCAGGATGCTACTCAACTGGGTTTCTGGTAAGGAATCAAGTTTTTCATAATCAGGATATATGGGGTTTAGGGCTAAGTTTGCTATACTAAGGAAACCCTATTGTTTACTATATACCCATAGTATGGGAACTTAATCTAAGTTCCTTAACAGCAACCCAGCCAAGCGTTGCGCCGGGTTTGACTGCCGATGTCAAGAGCATTCATTCGCACGCCCTTTGGATGATTTCATAGCGGAGCATAGTGTCGCCGGGTAAACCCAGCGCGGGCGATTAAAGTAGGATACTCTCTAAACCCTAAACCCTAAACCCTAAACCCTGAACCCTAAACCCTAAACCCTAAACCCTGAACCCTAAACCCTAAACCCTAAATCTCCAAACCTAAGCCGATGACGACGGGGAGGCTGTATACCCTTGACCCCCAAAAGACCTTCAGTTTAAGGACCATATATGAAGCCCTAGTTAGGGTTAAGGGTTTAGGGTATATGAAGCCCTAAAACTGAAGGTTTTTGGGGTCTCTTGGGTCTAGGTTGGGTACTGCCCCCCCCTCAGTAATAGTTGGATAAATATTTATACTATGGTTCTATATAGCCCATAATAGGACCCCTAATATAGACTGTTACTGGGTGGGGGCAGTACCCAAGGTCTAGGGTAGGTCCTGTACCAGAAGTACAGCCTGCACAGGGTCTTCCGCTTTAGGTTCCAGGCAGTTTACTTGGAGGATCACGGAGACTTAGTAAGTGGGTTAATAATGGGGATAAATAGGGTTACTTTATGGTTTATGGGGGTTATTAACCTAATTTAACCTACTTTCTAAGTCCCCCTGACCCTCCAAGTAGGCTTCAGGGCTTAGGTTTTCACGTGAACCCCTAAACCCTAAACCCGTTTAGGGTGACAAGGTGGGATGCCAAAACACTGGTCTAGCTCGCCCTTTTATACAGGATCTCCGCTTGAGGAAGTGGTTTCCAAGAGGTCCCTCCTTTACAAGGATATTTAAAGCAGCCCTCCCCACATATTTCGCTATCCGTTTGGTTGAGGGTCAAAGGTGCTGATCAGCGGAACTTCGTAAATACGTTCATAACGCCTATAACCCCTTTATCCCCATATTATGAACTCATTTTCGAAGGGCCCCACGACCCTCCAAGTAAAACCCTGGTAGACCCTAAACTCAAAACCCTGAACTCTAAACTCCTAAACCTAAACCCCAAACTCTAAACCCCAAACCCTAAACCCTGAACCCTAAATCCTGGTAGACACAATATTTCAGCTTATCGCCTGAACTCTGCTTTAACCCGCCGAGCCCTCCCAAACCCTAACCCAGACCCCCTAAAGGATCCCAAAAATGTAACCCCCCCAATATGAACCCATTACTACATTGGGGGAACTAGGGGATTATTAGGGGGTTCCATTTTTTGGATCCTTTAGGGGGTCTGGGAAACTCTAAACCCAGATGTCTGGGCAGGCCTTAACTTACTTGTCTCAAATCAAATGGCTTTGAATAGCAGATGCCAAAGCAACAAACTCAACATGAGCCATCGTCTAAACTCCTTAGACGGGGTTCTAGCGGGGATTATATAATGAGGGGAGCATTGTAGGGGTTATTAAGGGGGATACTAGGAGTTTACACTATGGCTCACATGGGCGGCTGTCTAAACTTGATGGCTGCCTACTGGTCGTAAAAATGAGAAGTCGCTTTTGAGGGGTTCCTATCGCTGTACAGGGTGTTTGGCTAATTTTGGGTTCCATGTCCAAGCCTTACATAATCTTCTTCACGCAAATTTTGACGACTGCTCAAATGCTGAACCTAACCCTCCCCCCAATCCCAACGGGACCTAAGACTAAGCCCAAAAACCTTAGCCCGAACACGCCCATGCCACTGCGACCAAGCGGCAAGGGTGCAAAGTTCCACACAGTTTCGTCGGGCTCGTACTCCCATAATATTCCTACGTCGGACGGATTGGGGGTAGTGGGACGGTGAGGGGGCGCTGGGTTGTTGAGCCAGGTTTGTGTTCTCTGAACCATACTGCAACCAAAAGGGGATCATAAACAATGTTGGATCTTGGTCTATGTTCGGGGCGAGTAGTAAGCCTAGCTGAAGAGCAACTCTGACAAACTGAAGAATCTAAACCCTAAACGCTAAACCCCTAAACCCTAAACCCCTAAACCCTAAACAACCGAGACTATGTTTGGGGACCTAGGGATACGCGGTCGCAAGGGCATGTTAGAAGGTTGGAACCTTG
Organism: Symbiodinium pilosum; assembly: GCA_905231905.1. NCBI lineage: Eukaryota > Dinophyceae > Suessiales > Symbiodiniaceae > Symbiodinium > Symbiodinium pilosum. Next base: position 32,388 of record CAJNIZ010032668.1, on the reverse strand, counting down.
GGCCCCTAATGTAGATGCCTGATTAATCAACCCCGTCCTTTTAAGAAGGGCCTTGTAGGGTTTCACAGGGTTTTAGAGGGTTTTATAAGGTTATAGGGTTATATAGGGAAATAATCCCCCTCCCTTGATGGACCTTAGCATTAGGATCCCTACTCTAATCCCTATTAAGGGGAGGGGTTTATTAATCAGGGGTCTGGGTTAGCATGCGCCCTTAAGTCCTTATATGCCTACTACCCAATCAGTTAGGGGCTCATAGGTAGGACGCAGGAAACCATAGAAGGGGACCGCGGTTGGGACCTTAGATGTTAGGCCGATAGGGTTTAGGGTAGTATAGGGGTTGTTGGGAGTAGTTGGACAAAATTGTACGAGCACAGTCAAGGTTTAGGGGTTAAAAGTTATAGGTTTGATCCTTTCCCCCTAGCTTTAACCCCCCAATGCTAAATACTGTTCGCAGTACATACGTTGGGGGGTGGAGCCCTTTAGTTTTAGGGAAATGGATTACAAGGCAGAGGACTGGGTTTGAAACGGCCTAGGCATACCCAGAACCTCTGAATCCTGAACCCACACAGCCTTTCTGAGGCTGCTCCCGAAACACACGTAAACATAAGGTCACAGACCCCCTAAAGGATCCAAAAAATGGAACCCCATAATAATCCCCTAGTTTCCCCGGTTGAGGCGTGAGTCGGGAAAAAGGGAAGGCGTGCGGCGTGAAAAAGCGGCGTGAGTCAGGAAAAAGGGAAGCGTGAGTCGGGAAAAAAGGAGGCGTGAATCGGGAAAAAGGAAGGCGTGAGTCGGGAAAAAAGGAGGCGTGAGTCGGGAAAAAGGAAGGCGTGAGTCGGGAACCAAAAACACGGGAAAAGGAAAGGACGTCGGGCAGCTGAACTCGTGGATGCTCGGATATTCGCTCAAATTAATATCTGTACCTGGCTTTGTCTATGTCATGTCTTCCTACTCGTCGCAAATTGAAAGGGGGTTTTAGCATATGTCCGTACCTAACTTTTTTTTCTCAACTGTTTTTTTGCATCTCTAACAAAATCAACGGGAAATTTTGACATGTGTGCGTACCTGGCCTTCTCTTCCTCCTGCTGTTATGTCTTCCTACTTTGTGCAAAGTGAGAAAAAAAGGGTATGCCTGTACCTGGCTCGCCCTCTGTCATGTCTTTCTACTTATTGCATGGTGAAAAAGGGGGCGGTGTTTGACAAATGTCTGTACCTAGCTTTCCCCGTCATGTCCTTCTACTTCTTGCAAGGTGATAAGAGGGGGTTTTCATCATATGTTTGTACCTGGCTTTCCCAGTGTCATGTCTTTCTACGGATCGCAAGGTGAGAAAGGGGGCAGTTTTAACTATTTCCGTACCTGGTTTTCCCTGTATCATGTCTTCCTACTTACCGCAAATTGACAAGGTTGGTTTTACCATGTGCCTGTGCCTAGCTTCCGTATGTCATGCCCTTCTACTTATCGCAAAGCGAACAAGGGGGCGGTCTTATGTCATGCCCTTCTATTTATCGCAAGGCGAACTAGGGGGTGGTTTTTACAGATGTCTGTGCCTGGCATGCTGTCTTTCCACTTATCGCAAGGTGCAAACGGATGGTTTCCACATATGTGTGTAGCTGGCTTTGCCCTTGTCATGTCTTCCTACTTGTCAAGAGGTGAAAAAAATGGTGGTTTGAACACATGCCTGTACCCGGCCTTGCCTGTGGCATGTCTTCCTACTTATTGCAACGTGAACAGTTCTTTATGTCCTTCGCAAGATGAACGGGAATTTGACACATGCGCGTACCAGGCTTTCTCCCTCTCAGCAGTCATGTCTTCCTACTTATCGCAAGGTGCAAAGGGGTGGTACTAACACATGTGTGTACCTGACTTTTCCTATCGAAAGTGAAAAAACGAGTGGTTTTTACATATGTCTGTACCTAGCTGGCTTTGCCTCTGATCGCAAGGTACGCAATGCGAGAAAGAGGTGGTTTGGACCTCTGTCTGTACCTGGCTTCCTATGTCATGTCTTTCTACTTATGGCAATGTGAAAAGGGGGTGGTTTTAACATATTATGTCTTCCCACTTCTCGCAAAGTGAAAACGGCGGGCTTCACATATGTCACATGTCTGTACTTTTTCTTCCCTCTCTCAACTGTCTTTCCTGTTTATCTCTTGCAAAATGAGGGGGGGTTTTGACGTATGTGCATACCTGGTTTTCTCCTTCTCAGCTGTCATGCCTTCCTACTTTTCGCAAAGTGAGAAAATGGTGGTTTTAACATGTGTCTGTACCCGGCTTTCGCTCTGTCATGTCATCCTACTCATCGCTAGGTGAAAAGGAGGTGGTTTTAACGCACAGTATGTGTGCACCTGGCTTCCCTCTGTCAGCTGCCTTTTCTTTACTTCTCGCAAGGTGGAAAAAGAGTGATTGTTGCAGCAGTTGTCCGTACCTGCTTTTCT
>CAJNIZ010032668.1:14733-29855 GCA_905231905.1 Symbiodinium pilosum | reverse complement strand
CCTTTTTCCTGACTCGCGGGCGTTTCCTGACTCGTGTTTTTTGGTTTTCCTAACTCGTGCCTTTTTTTGTCCTGACTCGTGCCGTTCTTTTTCCTGACTCGTGCCTTTTCTTTTTCCTGACTCGTGCTTTTCTTTTTCCCGACTCGTGCCTCTTTTTCCTGACTCGTGCTTCGTTCTAGTTTCCCCAATGTAGTAATGGGTTCATATTGGGGGGGGTTACCATAATGTGAGTAGTGCTTTTTTTTCGTGGTTGAACCTAGTAAGATTATATTCCTTATTTAAGATACTATACCCCAAAAGGAGGATAGAATCTTACTCTATAATGTGTACCATAGTATCCCCAAATAAAATACTACTCATGTGAAGTCTCAAAGATTTAGGTTCATGTGGTCTAAGCCCTGAACAACCTAGGTCGCCGCTAAGGAAGATTAAGTTACTATAATACGGATACCCTACTATTTACTATGTACTGGTAAGTTAATTTCGAGTTGAATTCCGTAACAGCAAGTTCGTACCAGGGTGTTCGTAAGTTGGTGGCAACCGGAACCCTTCCGCATTCCGGAGCCTCATGCGAAGTAAAGCTCCATCTTAGACTGCACTTGGAGGCTGAGTCCAACAAATCCCAAGACCCTGAGCGGCTCAGAGTCTATATAGCGTGACGCAGCCAAACCTGCCAAACCTTAACCCAAAACCCAACACCCTGTATGCTTGTCTTCTGATGAGCACGCAGGAATCTCTAAACCGCAGCCACTACCCTAAACCACGAAGCTCCCAAAACCTGAATCCTCGCTAACAGAGGCGGGGAAGCTAGGAAGCGTCCGAAGTGAAGTTATCTACTAGCTATATCAAGGGAATTCTTCAGATGGCTACCCTTACATGAGGCTTATATAAGCTTATACGTCAACACCAGGAATATATGAGCTACTATCTAAACTCCTAGTATCCCCCTTAATATACCCTATAGTAGTCCCCAATATAATCCCCTAGATAACCCCCCTTTAAGGAGTTTAGACTATAGCTCATATGAGGGCGATGTAAGGCACGAAGGGGAGAAACTTTTCACCTGAAAACTTCTCAGCTCATATCTCCACTCGATCCTCCAGGCACACCCAAAGTTAAGTGGGGGTTTCCCAAAATCAAGGGTACCCTTTTTGGGGGTCCCCATAATAAGGACTATAGTATTTTGGGGTCTATATTGGGGTCCCCTTATTTTGGGAAACTACCAAGTGTAGCGATCAGGATAGGGTTTAGTGCTCAGGGGTGGGAGTTACCAGGTGGGTTCTCTTACATAAGGCTTATAGAAGGCTTATGTGGGGAGTGTAGGGCTGAGGAAGCTACCCCAGTTCGATTTCCTTAGACAAAACTAACATAACATCAATGAAGAAATCCTATGAAGGTTACATCCCTTTTAAGGGGAGGCTGCATGAAGTTCCATCTTAGCTTCGGGGAGGGCAAACCTCAAACTTTGCTAAACCCCAGTCCCTAAAACCCAAAGCCCTAATACCCTGACCCTGATCCCTAACACCCGAAGCCCGAATCCTTCAAACCTTAATATTAATCCCTCAAACCCTGAACCACTCCTAGAATCTGAGCCGTCCCTTGACCCCAATCCCTAAACCCTGGCACGCAAACCCTGCTCCCTAAACCGCTGCCTCCAGTCGTGGCATTCAAGCCGAAAACTTTGTTATTGCCGCCGTCTGGGCGGCCGTGGGCGTCACCGAATCCTGCCTTCAGGCTTTAGGGCTTGGGGGTTCATGGTTTGGGGGGTAATGGTTTTAAGGTTTAGGGTTGAGGGGGCTTTCAGGGTTTGGGATTCATGATTTAAGGCTTAAGGGTTCAGTGTTGAGGGTCTTGGGGGGTGGGGTTTGGCGTTAAGTATACTCACAGCTCTCGTAAACCAAAAAAAGCCCCCAACTCTCCACGTTGTTGCCCTTCTGCTAGGTCCTCTGACCCTCCAAGACCCTAAACCCGAAACCGCGTAGGGTTTCGACGAGACATGGCTACCTAGTATATTCCTGAAAGGGACCCCCCAAGACAATATACAGTACATCCCCGGTTTAGAGTTTAGGGCTTGTTGAGTACTATAGGTCCCACCTAACCTAACTTTAGTCCGTCTAGCCATACGGATGTAGTGATGACAAATCAGCTGACACCGGTAGCCCTCTTCAAAATTTCAACGTTTGCCTCTCTATGCTTCATGTAGGAGGAAAAGAACAAAGACCCTAAAAACCCTGAAGCCCTGAATCCAAAAGTAGAAAATCCACAAAGATCCTGGACCTTAACCCCCAAGATTCTGCTCCCTCAGCCCTAAACCCTCAGGTAAGAAGGCCAAAGCAAAGATCCTGGACCCAAAGCACTTGACCCTAAAGTAACTACGTGGCACTTAGGACCCCTACTGAGGGTTAAGCCTTTAGATACCTACACTAGGAGTACAAGGGAATCCCAAAGATTTAAGGGTCTAAGGTCCAAGCTAAGTCCCAAGGAGGTAAGAAAGCCAACCCTAAACCCTAAACCCTAAACCCTAAACCACAAAGATCCGAAACCCTGAACGGCATAGGAAAGCCCTATGGAAATGGAGGCCCTAAGAGCCCCTCACTCTGCAGGTATAAGATCTATGGGTTTACGGTTTAGGAGGTTTAGGGGGTTTAGGGTTTAGGGGGTTTTGGGTCTAGGCTAGGGGTCAAGATGCATCTGCAAACTCTAAACCCTAAACTCTAACCCTAAACCCTAACATGATTCCGCAGGACCTTCCTTCTCATGGCTAGCATGCCCTGCCCTAGTGTTGTCTGCAACAGTAACTTACCCTAAGGGTCCAAGGACCAAAGTAATAATGCTCCAGAGCCACAATACCATAGATCTTAAAGTATTTGGACCCTGAAACCCTATTATTTGGGTCGTTGGACCCTCAGGATTACAAGAAATACAGGTTATGATGTGATTCTAGCTTAGGTGTTTGCCTACCTGGTACAAAGCTAACGGATTTCGTAGTGGATGCACCCATGACTAAACCCTATATTCATGTTACGTCAAGAAGCAGAAAACCTTGATCAATTAAAATGCATCCTTCCTGCGGTGTACCTGTCCCCAAAGCGATCATAGGTTCCCTGTTTGGTTAGGATCCGCCATTCATGAAGTGTTTATCCCATGGTCCGTTCTTTACAAGGAAAGGAATCCTTTTGCACAACTGTCATATGAGCTATAGTCTAAGCTCCGAGTATGCCCCTTAAGACTCAATACAATATTTCCCAATATATATATATATAGAGTCCCCTACATGACATAACCCCCTTTAAGGAGTTCAGACTATAGCTCATGTGCACTTGCACCCCTGGTGCTGGAAGATACGTATGGGTCCGGGGACTGAAGCTGATAGCTTCAACATACCCTAATCCTCCAAATAGGTCACAGGCACATTTTAAAAAAAACCTTGTGCTTTGAGGTTGCTGAACTGGTTTCGCCTGCGTTTCGAGCAGATTCCAAGTCTTGGGGGAAGGCTTGGTTACTAACGGGGGAATTGGAAAGGAACTCTTACGTTCAGGAATGTGCTAATTTCTATGGTTTTCATGTTATTGTCAGGAACAAAGGAAGAGCAACATGGAAAAAAACAAGAACTTGAAGATATCAGCTGATGGATGCCAAGGTTCACCGCATGCTCTTGGAACACGAGCGGACTTATGGTTTGGGCATGGATGCTCTGGTCACCGTATGCGCTCGGAACACGAGCGGACTCGTATGTTCTCGGAACAAGAACGGAATCATGGTTTGGGCATGGATGCTCTCGTGACCGTTGGCACGACACTATGGTCTGAACACTCCCCAAACCTTAAAGTACACAAGCCCAGCATTTTTTCACTGGCATCCAGAATGGCTGCCTGGAGCACTCCGCTTCAACAGCCCTGAAACACCCAGGTTTTTGACATCAACCTCTTCCCTCCAAATAGCCCGCTGTAGGTAGGATTCGTAGGCTTCGTGCCCAAAGTGGTAATTCCTTTTGAAGTCCAGGTAAGGCTCCTTCAAACCCTGCCTTAGGAGCAACACACAGGAAATGCAGAGTTCTTGGCACACCTGCGGTGAACACTTTAACTTGTCCTTGGCGGCAGCTACGAAGATGCCGTCGAATCCGCTGGGATACCTCGGCACACCCCAAGACTTTTGGTTACCCTGAACAGACACTAAACCCTTACCTGGACCCCCAAAGTATGCAGAAGAATTGCCTTTTGGGCTATATTCAGGGGATTTGGGCCATTATTTTACCTACTTTGCGCCCTAAACCCTAAACCCTAAACCCCAAACCCTCATTATTTTACCTACTTTTTGGGTTTAGGTACAGTTCAAAAAGACATCGGGGGGAAACAAAAAGCTGTGAAGGGATCCCTGGCTATGCATTTTACACTCCTGGAAACTAACATGGAAACCCAAACGGGGCCCTATAAAGACTACAGTCCTAGGGTTTAGGGTTTAGGGTTTAGGGTTTAGGGTTTAGGGACATGGAAACCCAAAAGGGGCCCTATAAAGACTACAGTCCCTCTAAAATGGGGCTATATGGGTGGTTGTCAAAATTATGGTCCCTTTTTGGGTACCCCAAATAGTAGGGGTCATATTATAATAGGGACCAAAAAAGGGGCCAAAATTTTGACAACCACCCATATGGGTTTCCATGTTAGTTTGGGGGAGTGTAGGACTTTGGGTCTGCGACACCCCATGACACTCTGACATCTAGGGGCCTCTCATTGGAGTCGTACACTCACACAGAAGCCTGACTGGCATTGCATGAAAGTCAGCAGTCAACCTCGCCGTATGCCGGGATTGCCATCTGCCGTGGAGAATTGCCGTGCTGTGGCCTTTTCAGAACCCCGAACCCGTAACCCCGAACCCCGAACCCTGGACCCAAGCCCTAAACTCTAAACCCTGAAGTCTAAACTAAACCTTGAACCCTACCGTGGGCCAACTACTTGGCCGTTTTTCTGAATAGGGGAACCCCAATATAGACACCAAACTAATACAATCCTTTACTATGGGAACTCCGACGAGGTAACCCCAATTGTTGGAGACCCCGATTTGGTCCCCCAACCCTGAATAACCCTCACCCTAAAAACCCTAAACCCTGAACCCTAAACCCTGAACCCTGATCCCTAAACCCTAAACCCTAAACCGTTCATGCCAAGGATGCCCACAATCCGCACCGCCATCTTCGGCAAGCTTCGTGACCCATAGCTCTTGACCTTCAAGGTCAACGTTTAGGGTTTAGGGTTTAGGGGTTTAGGGTTTGGGGGTTTAGGGATTTAGGGTTTAGGGATTTAGGCTTCAGGGCTTGGGCTCAAAGTCTGGGATTGGAAAGTTTTGGATTTGGCGGGTGAGGTTTAGTAAGGTGCTCTGTTGACCGGCTCTTTGAGGGAAACTAGCGGCCAACTGGACGTCTGCCTTTTGCTTGATGGGGGACACGTGGAGGTTCAGGGTGTGGGGCGGAGACCTGCAAGCCCAGTCCAACCAAGCAAGACTATATTACCCTCATACCAAACTGCAGCGACTAGGTTCCCCAGTAACCCCTTAATAATAAGGGTACCCTTTTCCTGATATATTTTTTTTAATAAGGAGACCCCGAAATAAAAAAGGGGAAAAGGGTACTACTGGGGTACCTGGGCGAACAGGAGCATGTAATCGTTGTCTACGCTTGGGGCTGTAGCATCCCTTGTCACCCGGCTCTTCCCAGACCCCCTAAAGGATCCAACAAAATGGAACCCCCCCAATATGAACTCACTACTACATTGGGGAAACTAGAGGATTATTAGAGGGTTCCATTTTTGGATCCTTTAGGGGGTCTGGGAAGTAGTACATGATGCCTTCCTCAATTTTGCATGCCTTCTATGTGTGCTTCTACCCGCAGCATGGCAAACAATGGTGAGAGCCACCATGCGAATTCCTTGTAGAGTTACCCTCACATAACGGAAGGCCAACATTGGCAATGCAGTGTAGGACTTATGTGGGGATTAGTGGACTTTTCATATGGTACACCGTTGTAGAAAGTTAGGGAAAGAGTTGATCCTTGGTAGTGTTGCCTGGACCTCCCGGTAGGACTGCCTGACCTGCTTTAACTATATCCTAAGCCCTGACAATAACCTCCTACACAACCATCAGAGGGCTGCAAAACATGACCACACCTCCTCAAGCATGATCTTCGGTCGAGACTTCCCCTTGGTTATCCCTACATTATGCTAACAGGGCCCCCGAAGGCCAGTAGCTCATAATCATAATCTACCTTCCGCCAATTCCTACCACTTGGCGGAAAAGCGGCTCAATATTTTGAGAAACTTGGCCCTCGAGGAACTATAATTGGCATTTCATCGTTTGGGGACTGCATTTTGAAAAGCTTCCTACACCTAAAATGCAAGAGACAGGTTGACCTAGGTGGTCCTGCCTCAGCACAGCCACGACGGCGGTAGCACACGCGTTAGGCCCGGAACCGTAAGGAGTTCTCCATGCAACCCGTACTGGTTGCCTTACAATAAATAGGCACTTCTCTGCGGTGCCTTGCAGAGGCCTCTCAAAGCCTTCTAGGAGACACTGAAGCTCCGAGTCCGGAGGGCCTTTCAAACTCCGGCCTCCGAGTAGCCTCCAGAGAGCCCTCTCAGGAGGACGCCTTCATCAACGAAGTTGGGCCACAGCTACACTTCGCATGCAACGATGCCCCTGAGAGGTCGTTGAAACCTAATTCTCACAGCTTGCACGCAACTCACAGCAAACCCTAAATCATAAACTCTTATCCCTAAACACTGAAACCACTCAACCCTAAACCCCTAAACCCTTACAATCCCTTACGCCCCAAGCTCTGAATGCAAAACAAAAGCCCATCCAAAACAATCCCAGTTCCTCAGCCCTGAGACCGGAATCCTGTACCCTAAGTTGGCCCTTAATCCTTAGGCCCAAACGCCTCTTCAGGGACTTAAACCCTAAACCCTAAGTCCAAATCTATAGATGCCAACATCAGATAGAAACTTCGCAAATGACATTATTCTTATGAGATCCGGAGTAGGGACACCAGATGCTCCCCTTGTAATATGTATGTACACATATATATATATATATACACACACACATGTCCCCGGAGTTCCTAGCATGCCCCTATCTGGAGAAACTGTGAGATCTACAAATACACATCTTAAGAGCGGGCCTGACTCTCCGTAGCTACCCTTGGCACCGCGGGAAACCTGATCAAAACACATGTTTGGGATATAGGGTTCATAGGGTTAAAGATGTTGAGCTTTGGATTTCAAACGGTGACGGACAACTTCAAGCATAAGGTTTGGGTTAGGTATAGATATGGATTTGGGGCCCAAGGACTACAATCCTAAGTTGACCGACGCTTAAAACATGGTCTCCGATTTACCTGTGGAACTGTAGATACACTCACCCAACTACTGCGAGCAACCCTAGAACCCCCTTTAATGGGACCCTAGCTACCCCTATATGTGCCCCCTATATACAAACCTACCTCATTTGCATTGGCACATGAGGAATTAAAAAACACGGTTGTAAGAATTGGCTGCCTGAACTCAAACTTTCAGTTTGTCATGGTTTCCCTGGCTAACCCCTCATACCAAAGCCACAGGTTATTCGGGGAGATATAAGGCTAGTTAAAAGATTACCCGGGAGGGTCTTACCTGCAGCTGTAGGTTCCTTCAAACCCCAATGGGCCCTTGCTGATTCGCAGTCCCGTGAAAGCGGGGACAGCATCTGCCACAAGTCTATCTAGCTGCTTCTCCGCATCCCAAGCTGTTGTCCTCAGAATCGTCCCTGTGTAGTCAGGTACTCAAAAGCAACTCCTCTCTTTTTACCCCTAACCCCTAAACCCTAAACCCAGAACTGGAGGTTGCCGAACAGGGCCCTCTCCCCGACAAATAGACCGTCATGCTTCATTATGCAATTCCCATGTCGCGATGTTACATCTACCTGGACCCCAAAAGTATGCAAAACAATGGCCTTTAATGCTGTTATTGTGGGATTATTTTACATACTTTTGGGGTTTAGGTACTTCTGTTCGCAACTGGACCTATTCAACAGTTGTGGCAACCGATAGGAGCCTAAACCCTAAGCCCTATCACAATCTTCTGCCAGCCGCAGATGAAGCTGGTGCCCCTGCAAGCCCAGTGTAACCCATATCAGGGATACGATAAAAGTCACATATCATGACTTCGAATTCATTTATTTGCTGTGTGTATTATATATGTATATATGATACGACTATAATACGACTACAAATAGAATATCAGAGGGCTGTTCTAGGGTTAGGGCATTGTGTCTAACGTGTGAATCGTGTCCAAACCTTACACCCTAGAAACTTGACTCTGAACCTGAAACCGTAAAACAACAACCCTAAACCCTAAACAATGGACCCTAAACCCTGCAAACCAAAACATGGACCCTAAACCCTCAGTCTCTATCAACAAGCTCTGAATCTTGCACAGCTTTCGTTGGAACTCCACACCCGAGCCCAGCTTTCAGTTTAGGGTACGCCTTTGGGCTCAAGTAGTTGGGTAGCCAGCGTTTCCAGGAATAGCCTAAGCCCTAACCCTCAACCCTAAGTCCTAGACCCTAAACCCTATGCCCAAAACCCAAAACCCTAGACCCCAAACCCTAAACCCTACGCCTCAAGCCCCAAACTGCAGGAAGTCTCTCAGGACCTTCGGGTGCCACCAGGTGGCCAGGTCTTGGCTGATGTCGCGAGCCCACGGGTTGGATGCTTCCTGCACCTTTCCTCAAATCTCAGAGCTTACGGGTTTAGGGTTTAGGGTTGTTCTGTGGGTGGTTTAGGGTGTAGGGTTTAGGGTTTAGGGTAGCTTACGGCGTAGGGTTTGGGGGAGGAGAATCGTAGTGATAATGAAAAATAAACATAACATTGGGGTTATATGGGTTATGTATAGGGATACGGGAAAAGAAATGGAAACTACTGTTTTGGGGTTGGGGCAGAAGTCCGCAAGCCTCCTTTACCTAACACCAGCTCAATGGTTTCAAGCAACGGTTTACCGTCAGGGTTTAGGGTCTACCTGAACCCCAAAAGTATATAGAAAAATTGCCGTTTGGACGGTTTTGAAGGTTTTGGGCTGTTATTTTACCCATTTTGGGGGTCCAGGTAGGGTTATTCCCACAGGGCCACTATTAATGGGAAGAAGCGCGATAAAAGCGAACCCAAACCTGTAAAGAACAGCACATAGGTAGAGGTCTTTCTTACATCCGCTTTAGGGCCTTCGTTCGAATCATCCGTAGCTGCGGTCCTTACAACAACCGAGTATTGTCGCCAACGAATTAGAAATTCTAAGCCCTCCAGCTACAGCTTGAACCCTACACGCCGCGTATTTAGGCACAATCCTAAACTCTTAGCCCTAGGCCCTGTGCACAGCTGGAACTCGTTGCAGCAAGTGTCCTACCAAGAGGTTGCCGGTGCTCATGTCGATCTTCACGGCCGATGCCTGTCGCAGAAGCTGTCACATGGTCACATGTTCGAGCCGTCCCTGGGCTGTTACCGCCTAGTGACCGACTATCTGTGGTTTATGTTTGTTTGGGTCTTTTCAAGTTATGGGATTGTTACGTAATTTGCTGATTGACAACATGGCTTGTGGATCAAGGGGAAGGTTAAGGGGGTATTGCTGACTCGGTGCCATTCAGGTGTTCTGACTTCCTTCCGGGTGGTTAGGAGGCGATATAGGGGATTCTCCTAGACCCCTTGCTTTCTCTGGCCTCCTGTAGGCTCTAGTTTCTATATTCATCCGCGATAGGAAGTTCGATTGTTTCGTCACCAGTTGTTTTGTGGTATCAGGCTGACAGAGCATGACGATTTTCTTGGCCAGAGCCGGCAAGCACCAACTGGTTTCTGACAGAGCGTGGCAAACCAGACGTCTAGTTGAGGTAACCTTTACCACACTTATACAAGAGCTCTGGGACCACAAGATTGGCAATTGTTTTAGAACCCTGAAATGAAGGAGTCAGTTCGGACATGATATTATGGCTTTCACTTCAATGTCTTGAAGCCGTACTGCTTTGTAGGCTGTGGCGGTTGATCACTCCATGTCCCAGGTATCAAAGGACAATGAAATATTTCTTGTCCGTCTGCCATCCAACTCCCACTTCTATCTGTATCCTTTTTTGACAGGACTAAGACTTAGTACCTAGCCATGAGTAATAGTGATGGCAGTACTCAATGGGCGGTTTGCCTACCGTACGACCCTGCCCTAAATCCTAGAAGCCTCAGCCCGTAGAAAGGCATCACCTGAACCCTAAACAGGGTTTAGGTTCATGGATTAGTTGGCCAACATAAGGCAATCATTACCCTAGGAAGAAAAAAGAGTCCCTTGTACACAAACATGAGGAATCCCTACCACAAAAAGCACAGAGGATCCCTAACATTGAGCCAGGCTTTGGGGGGGGGCGGTAGGAATAGGCTTTCGTTTCTGGTTTGGGGTTGAGCAACGTATGCTGTCAGGGCTGTCCGCTCAGCAAGCTACAGCAAAATGGCCCCAGTTCTCTTTCTGCCCATGCTTGCGGAAGCCAGAGAGATGGCAATCATTACAGTTTAGGATTTAGTGTTTATAAGGTTTGCCTTAGACCCCAAAAGACCTTCAGTTTTAGGACCCTATGGTACAATTCTTTTTATGACATCCTAAAACTGAAGGTCTTTGGGGTCTAAGGTAGGGTTTAAAGCTTAAGGTTTAGGGTTCGAGAGTATGGTAATTTCCCGAAATAGGGGGACCCCAAATATAGACCCCCAATACTGTAAGCTTTACATTGTAGGGAGCTACAAGAAGTACACAGAATTTTGGGGAAGCCCCCGTGTGTGCCTGGAAACTTCGAGATCCCTCGATTTCAATCATGTGGGTGGCTTCGCTGCGAACACAAGGGACATATGAGCTGTAGTCTAACTCCTTGAAGGAAGCTATATAGGGAAGCATATAGGGAACTATACAGGGTTCCTATTCTAGGGCTTATGAAGGGGGATACTAGGAGTCTAGACTATAGCTCATATGGGGTTTGCTGAAAGTTTGTTGAGGTACTAGTAACAGTGGGTCACATCTTGAGTCAAAACAGGGTTCAGGTATACATAAGAATGTCGAATGTTTTGATGTAGGGATATATTGGGGATACTGGTAGGCCTCGTGAGTCAAAAGAGCCAGCGAGTATACGTTGCCTGCTATGTTGTGAGATATAACGCTACATACCTTCGAGCTAAGCAAAACAATTTTGTACACTCCCCCACAAAGGAGGCCCCCAAAAGGCCCTACCATGACTACCGTCTCTTGATACGGGACCGCATCAGCGCCCTAAACCCTAAACCCTAAACCCCTAAACCATAAACCCTAAACCCCTAAACCATAAACCCTAAACCCCTAAACCATAAACCCTAAACCCTGTTTCGGCAAGGATTCAGGGAGGATCTGAGTCAACGAGCAGCCCAGGCTTGATAATCTCAGCATTTCTGCGGAAAAACATATGGGTGGTTGTCAAAATGATGGTCCCTTTTTGGGTACCCTAAATATAGAGATTATAGGGACTATATTGGGGTTCTATGGGGATAATGGAAAAGACAGTGGAAACTACTACATTGGGGTTATATATACCCTATTCGTACCTTTTTGGGTACCCTAAATGCTAGGTGCCGTATTATGATAGGGATCCCAAAAGGGACCATTGTTTTGACAACCACCCATATGCCAAGGATGATTCAGGAGTTGTCGCAACCCGTGGGAATTATGGCTTCAGGTTTAGGGTTTAGATTGTGTTAACGTGGAATCCCACAAAGCCGGGTGAAAGGAGTACTAGGTATTGGGCAAGGGTTCTCTTGAGGTTAAACATACGAGCATATGAGAATAGAACACCCCAAATCCAGCATGGAGCAGAAAAAGAGCCCTAAAGATGCTGCTGCACTTCGAAAATGAGCCCATCTAAGCTTGCTTGTTAGTGTGGAGGGGGTGCGCTTTGGCTGTTGGGGAGTGCATTCGGGCTGGGTGAATGGCTGGTACTAACTTAAACTTGACGTTTTATCAAACTGATGATGTTTCCCAAAGGGTCCAAAGTACCTATATGGTACAAAGTATGGGTTCTGTAGTAGCAATTTCCCTTATGGTTTGGGTAAGTATACCCCATATGGGTACTTAGGACCCTTTGGGTTTAATACCCACCCCTAAAGACGGCAAATCAAGAAGCATCCTCGGAGGCATTAACGCTACTCTTCTAGGAGAGGAGGTTGCCTTCGGCAACCCCCCCAATATTCGACGGTTCCGGCAAATGCTCAGTGGGCGCCGCGGCCCGTGGGGGATTCGGTGGCGGGTCCTTCAGGGCTCTCAAATCATGGTGGTAAGGATGGTCATTATAGTGATCTTCATCACCAATGGTGCCTCTGTACCAGCATTCTTACTACTAAGTCGCAGCTGTAGTTGTGTTTTCTGGTGATGGCAGCGGTGCAGGAAGGAAACTGTCACATACGCAGGCCGACTTGGTCTGTAGCAAGTGTCTGGAGATATATACACACCAAAGAGTACGGTTGGTGAGGGAAATCCCGCACCCTGCCACGATACAAGAAGTTGCTATGTCCCAAGAAATCTCCGTGTGTTGTGAATAACGACATGTGTACACTCACACTGGCATGTTGGGCTAGTCTACTGCAAGCATTGAAGTCAAGCCCCTGAATATGGAGTTATAATGGGGCCTGTATATACCTACAGTACGCCTGTGTGGTACCCATTACTGGGTGAGGGATTGACCCAAAGAAAAAGGGAATGCCTCCCCAACTTTTCTCCGTTTTATGGAGAAATCCCAGACGAGAATCCATAAACTCTAAACCCTAAGCCTGTAAAGAACTTGAGAAAGAAACTGGGTTGCACTTGAACATATTCAGATGGCCCTGAAATGATTCTTGAAAAAGGCCCCTCGCAGAAAAAACATACAAGTCTCCCAAACGGCCGGCCCACTCTTGTAAGATCTTCACCACCCCTCCACACTCACCCCTCAACAAAAAACCATAAACAAGCCCTAGATCACCCTTCATAGCCATGACATGAAGGTGGACGCAGCGAAGCTGGGGGTGGTGCTACAGGGGCCGAAATCAAAATCAATATCGTTAGAGGCCAACTTGAGGTATCCTACACCCAAACTATGCCAGGAATCTAGGACCAACATATTAGTAATTTTGCACTCTTCTGCAATACACAACTCCTATAAGTGTAGTTTGAGTTTAGTTATCCACCGCCTTCTCAATTTGATTCGCCATTATTCGATCCCCGTGCACTCAGGTAGCCGGGTCCTTTGCCGGTTCCTCCTTCCCGGCTCCACCCATAGCAGCCTGAGCTTCGGCCTGATTCAGCTCGGCCCACGCCACAGTGGCCCCGGTCCTGGGTCGGTTATGTGTACATCCAAAGAGATGAAAACCTGAGAGACAAAAACTCAAAATCCTACAGCCCTCCAGAAAATTGAGCCTCAACACGGTCAGCTGGACCATCAAGAAAACAGAGTGCGATTGCCTTGCACCCTCATGGAAACATCATAGGCTTCTCCACACACTGATGGAAATATTCGTTATATCAGGAAGCTGAGGTCTGGAGAGTTCATGCAGTTAGCCTATCCTCCAACGAAGCAAGGTGCAAAAAACTGTCATCTACACGCTGTTACTTGAAGGCACACCAACTACTCCAGGCAGGCTCATAGAGGTCCGAATTGGAGGGTCAAAGGCACTAAGTAAGTAGGCTGATGATGGGCATGACTGGGGTCAACATTTGGCTGATATATAGGCTTGAACCCTAGTCTGGAGTACACCCCAGAAACAAGGTATAGACTTTTAAGTATAAGTTGTTATAAGAAGAACCCAGGAACCAAAACAAGCATAAAAGTGTAGTACTCCAATTTAGGCTTGAAGTTATAGGAGTATACAAAACCTGGGGCTTGGGTCCTGATTTCCGCGGCATAACAGGAGGAGCGGGGGAGTGAGAAACCCTGGAGGGCTTACCTGGACCCCAGAAGTAGGTAAAATGATGGCCTTTATGTTTCCAAAGAATAAGGGGTTTAGGGCTTAGGGTTTTAGGGTTTAGGGTGCTATCATTTTACATACTTTTGGGGTTTAGGTAGGGTTCAGCAAGGATAAGCAAACCCTCGACCTGGGATAGTTGGTAGTTTCCCAAAAGAAGCGGCCCCAATATAGACCCCAAACTACGATGATCCTTATTATTGGGATCCCTAGAATGGTACCCCTCCATGATTTTGGGAAACTGCCAGTTAGAGGACTCCACCTCCTCCAGCTCCCTCTTACACGCAGGTAAGTCTGAGCTTAGGGTTGAGGGTTAAGGGTTTAGGGTGTTTTTTTGTTTTTCATACGAACCTACGTCGGTACGCATTGAATATATACGTAGGGACTTGACCTATAGACCTAGAAGTTAGCGTGGCGATGCGTGGGATTTTCCGGATACATGTTACTATATCATTACAGGGAATAAGCTTCTAAAACTGTCAGGCCTCCACACCAAAAAACTCCCAGGACAAACCATGTTGTTCGTTCCTGGAACTGCTGAAGTCCGTTAATTGCGGGGTATACCTTGAATCCTAACAGGGAACCATTGGTATGTCTGGGCATGTTCGCAATTAGGGTCCCGCCTTAGATTACGCCCAGCCACAACTCAACAATTCATTCCAACGCGTTTTCAAGATCTTGGGCTTTCAGAGACATGTAGCTCCGCCCGGCTAATAGGGCAAGGCTCAAGGACCAAGAGGGTTTAGGGCTGAGGGTTTAGGTTTTGAGTAGGTACCCCAACTCCTTCCTCTAGTTTTGGCGCTCGAAGCCAACTCCCAACCCTGAACCTTAAATAAACCCCAGAATCCCAAACCCTAAACCTCAAATCCTAAACCCTAAAGCCTGATGCGCAACTCAACCCAAAACACCCAAAACCCTTGGCCACAGCGTCATCGGCTTAAAAGCCAGCCCCCATCCGCCACATTTCTTGCGGTCGGACACCTTGGGTTTAGGGTTTTTTGGTGGTTGAACCTAGTAAGATTATATTCCTTACATAAAATACTCTACCCCAAAAGGAGGATATAATCTTACTCTATATTGGGTACCATAATATTATTCACGGACTTCTGTCGGTCAT
>CAJNIZ010032668.1:3336-14633 GCA_905231905.1 Symbiodinium pilosum | reverse complement strand
CTAAAGTCTAAACCCTAAGCCCCTAAATTCTAAACCCCTTACGCCCCTAAACTCCTAAACCCGTAAACCCCCAAACCCCTAAACCCCTAGACCCTGCTGGAATGCCTGTGGACCGGTCTACAGCGAAAGCGTTCCCCTTTGCCCTTGGTTGATGGATGTTGCTTTTGTGTTTGCAGGATTTAGGGTTTAGGGCTGAGGGTTGGGAATTTGGGACTCAGGATTTGTGAGTTGGAGCACAGAGATTACGGATTCGGGTTTAGGGCTGGGTGTTACGGGATTGAGGTTGAGCATTTCTGATACTTGTATGTGTATTAGGGTATTTATTGGGGTTATAATAGAGGGTTTATATAAGGATAACGGAAAATGAGATGGAAACTACAGAATTCTTTGGGGTTGTATAGGGATTAGGGCCCTTAGGATTTGAGGATCAGGCTTAATGGCTCAGGGCTTGCGGTCTGGGTTTAAGGCTTTGCACTATAAAACCCTTAGCCCGAAAACCTAATCCTTGCCTGTCTGCGAAACCCCATACCAAACTTTACTCGACCCTCCACCCCGAATCCTGTGCACTCGATCAGACGTCAAGAAAGATGGAAGATGTTCTGAGGTACATTCTAAGGTTAAAACCATGGGCCCCTAGTATGGGCCCTTAACCCTGGGATCCCTTTTATACCTACTATATACCCTATATGTACCCTTAAGGGTCCCTGAAAAGGCCTAAGGGCCCATATTAGGGGCCCATACTTCTAACCTTAGGTACATGATGACTTAGAAGCTGGGGCTTAAGGTATGGCAGGCATAGCCACGCATAGCTATATAGCCCCTATTTAGTACTTCCCATTTTCTTTTCCATTATCCCAATATACCCCCCAATATAACAAAGCTCGTATGGCCACCAGGCTACGTGGTCCCCAGGACCGCGGAGCCCATCAAAGCAACCTCGTTGTTGCTTATGCCTGCAGGTCTGAGTTTCAGGATTTACCCTAAAACTAACATGGAAACCCAAAAAGGGCCCTATAAAGACTACAGTCCCTGTAAAGGGGGGCTATATGGGTTTCCATGTTAGTTTGGAGGAGTGTAGGGTTTCGAATTTAGTGTTTAGGGGTTCCAGGGTTTAAGGTTCAGAAGTTCTGGCTCTATAACGCAAGATTTAGAGTTCATGGTAAACTACTGCATGGCTTGTATCTGGGCTATGACTATGAGTATACTTGTTCAGGCTTGCTAGGCCCCCATAACGCTCCAAGCGGGGCTTCAGGTCTAGGGTTTAGGTCCCTGAAGACCCTGCTCCGTTGAATTGGGGTACCTAAACCCCTAAACCCTAAATAGTAGCCTCCATTTTCTCTTCCATTATCTCTATATAACCCCAATATAACCCCTCTATAACTCCAATATAACCCCTATATTATGACCTCAGTATGACCCACTATCGGGGGGGCAGCCGTAGATCCACGTCTTTGGTTCCTGGCTTGGTCCAGGGAGTGCCCTACTTGGGGCGGGGGGGGCTAAAGGGAGAATCATTGGCTTAAATTAACTTACCGTAACAGGGTTTAGGGGGTTTAGGGTTATTTAGGGATAATGGAAAAGAAAATGGAAACTAATATTTAGGGTTTAGGCTTTAGGCCACGTATTTGCTTGATTATAGAGATGGCTGGGGCCAGTATCAGCTTAAAGTATGGGCACCCCATACAGGGTTATAAGTTATAAAGAATTTTGGGGTACTTGTCCTCCTTACTATGCCATGCTGCATGACAACACCCAGGTGTGCTGCTTTTGCCGCCCTGGAATCCTGCCTAACTGCGGAGCCCTATAGAAAAATGGAGACTACCGTATTATTTAGGGTTTAGGGTTTAGGGTATTATACCCTATAGTGTTTAGGGCTTACTTGGAAGGTCAAGAGGACTTACTAATTAGGTGAGTAACCCGTGCAAGCCACATAATTTCCCCAGCTATCGCCATGACCTAATTAGCCCCCCTGACCCACCAAGCATTTCTTCGCAAGAGTCTATTGATGGAAAAGACCGTGAGAACATGGCCCATGAAATTTTGTGGTCTGCCAAATGGACACGCATTGACCCAAACCAACAACAATACAACAACATCTACCTCACATACCCTGCAAGAAGAATATAGTCTTTGGGATTTTTACCTCCTGAAAGGTGCAAAATGCTATACTTCCCGTGTTTTCAGCTCGTTGAAACAACATGGGAACGTTTGGGGCGCCTGGTGTAACAGGGGCGGAGCATGTGTTGATACGCCCGTGCCTTCGATTAAGCTGACCTGAAGCGGCGCAGGTCTCCGGACAAAAGAAACGTGCTACCGCATTAAACTCTTAAGCAGAAACCACAGACAGTCCCGGTCAGGTTAGGAAAACACGGCCACGAATGATGAAGTAAGTCCATTCAATCAGTCCCTTGCCCCAACTATGTGCATTGCACTTTTTTCTCTGCTCTACGGGCCCTAGGCACACGCAAATTAAATAGTAGGCCAAAAGGCCCTGAAATTACAAGCCTAAACCCGTAGCCATGCACCTTGGCCTTAAATCCAAAACCTTAGAACCCTCCAGAAGGGAGGCTTGAACAAGGGCACAAAAAAGAAGGAGTTTGGTACCCTTATACACATTAGATGTCGTAATACAATCTGTAGCCAGAAGGAGCCCATCATTCTGGGAACAACCCGTGTTGCCAAAACATGTGGTTTCTGGGTTGGCCCCTAAAACCCTGTGAAAGATATTAGTATATAGGGTCCATTATTAAAGCCATTCGGGAAAATACTAAATATCCCGGAGGCCTACCCAGGTTTGAATTCTAAAAACCCCCACAAAGGCCATGCCTTGAGAAGACCACTCTGCCTGCACTTCACCCGAATTCCTACGGTACTACATTAGGGTTTCGGGTTTAGGGGTTTAGGGGTTTAGGGGTTTAGGGTCATGGGTATTTCCAAAAAACGAGGGTCACCTTAAGAACGCTCTAGATGAAACATAATCCCGGTTCTAAGGATCCGCGGAAAGGAATCAAATCTGCAGAAATCCCTATACTTGCGTACCCTAAACTCAAACCCCTCAGCCCCAAACACCTAAAACCCTAAACCTCTAAACACCCTAAACCTGGAAGTTAAAAATCCTACAAGCTTCCACAGACGGCCGTCCTGGTGTTTGGTAGGACCAGAGGACGCTGCCTGCCAAAGACAATCAAGGTCTACCTGGGTCCCCACAAGGACCTTAAAGAAATATCCCGTAGAACACCATGGAGAATCACATCAAAGGGATAGAAAGGTCATGATAGCTACCTGGGGATTAACGACTAGACTTTCCAGCGCCCGGGGCTTTTGAGAATAGGGAAGTTTCAGGCTGCGGATTCAGGGTTTGAGGCTTCCGGTTTAGGGGGTGGCCTGTCGGGTTTAGGCTTCAGGGCCCGCGAGTGTTTCACCGGTCATTTCTCGGCTTACAAAGTGTACTAGTGTGTTATCATTGTTTCCCTGAAGATATCAGTCGATGATCATTTCCCTTTTTGGCAGTTGAAGGTGAAACATCCCACTTCATTGACACGTGCATGCAGACGCGCACACACACAGACACACACACGCACACACCCTCCAAGACAAAGTTGTCTCCCAGTATATGTAATCGAAAATAGCGGGAGAGAGGCGCCTGAAAAGCGCGCAGTGTTGTAGGAAATCCCACACCAACAAACCCCTACCTACACGGACGTCATCGTTTCGAGTGAGCGTGTTGTCGGTTTCCCAAAGAAAGAGAGGGGGGCTAGAGTTCAACGTCCAATTCTTTCGTAATTTCGTAGGTTGCCTTACAATTCGCACGGATCAAGTAGCCTGGCAAATTTCACAACAGCTTTGGAGCATAGGGCAATGTGATCTGATACCTGTTCATATAGGAATATAGGATGAAGCTGGCGTGAAGGCCAGGAATTGTACAGAAAAGCAGATACCTCCCGCCACCTTCAGCCCTACACCTCAAAACTTTAGATCCCAACACCAGTACTTCAGCAAAGACAACTGGGGCTCTGCACTGAACTCCTACTTTAAGAAGTATCGAGACGCAGGGAAGCCGTTCACTTGGTTCGACCCTTCCGAAATAAAGATGGAACTCCACATCAGCTAGCGGTGAGCGGACAATGATCTCTGCGGCAGGTCAAGGATTTCTTCTTTCATGTACCACAAGGCATCTTCTTCTCAGGGCTGCACCGAGCGCTTAGTCTGCGTATCAGGGGGACCGCACGGGCTTTCGATCCGGCAGCTGCGACTCGCGCCGAAGGTCGCTTCGAGATCCAACCCCTGACCGGCGCTTCCCCACGCTTGCGCATTCAATGAAAAGCAACGTGGTTTTCAATTGCTTGCTATCACTTGGCTGATCGGTAGAGCAGAGAATTCAGTACACTTGATGTTGCTTGTTGCGACTGTTACGCTCCGCTGAACTTCTTGCATGTACTGCGAGCAAACGGCAGCCATGCAGCGAATATACCATATCCAAGAGGAGCAGCAGCTGGATCTACGTGCGCCACGCTATCCGTGGCATCTTCTGCCGGCATCCGTGGCGGACGAATTGATTGTCGCGCCGCTGCCTCATCGCGATTCAGACGGATAGCCGTCTTGAATGAAGATATCCCTGATCCACTCAAAGCTTTCATGTGGAGAACGGACGGTTGATTTGCCCTGCAAGTGCCTGAGTGCTTTAGACCCTAGTGCTTTGTTTCGCTGACCATCCCTATAAGCAATTGCAAGGTGCACAGGGTCGCGAAATTATGCTTTTAGATTGGGGCAGATAGCCTTCAATTCTTTGTAAAACTTCGGAGGATGACTATCTGACGTTACAAACTTAGTACTGCTTAGTCCTTTGTGGCTGGGAAGCCAGAATGTCCGCTTGTATGGTACGACGGTCTCCTCAATGGAAAAAATGGAAACTACTATTAGGGTTCAGGGAGCCCTAAACCCTAAGCCCTAAGCCCTAAACCCTAAACACTAAACCGCGTATGCCTGGCCTGTCTCGTTAAGCTTGAAGACGCCTTGCCAGGTCTTCTGATACCTGGGCTTATAACGTTCCAAGGTTGTGGGGTTTAGGGTTTAGGTGTTTAAGGTGCCTTGGATATAGGTTCATTGGGGGTTCGGGTGTTGCTGGGGCTTTAGGACTTTTGATGTTTAGGGTTTGAGGGTTTGGGAGGTCTGTACGGTTTTATGGTTTGGGCGGTTGAAATTCTCAAGATTTAGGTTTCAAAGTTTAGGGTTTGGAGCTTACGATGTGCTTGAGTGGGTTTAAGGTTTAGGGCTGTTTTCAAAAAAGGAGGGGTGTCGAGGAAATTCAAGGGGGATTGTCTGTACGGAAGTCTTGAGCAAGTTGTACTTGCCGTTTATAGGTTGGAGATTTAGACTTAGCCTGGCGTTAAGGCTTGAGTTAAGTTGAGGGCCGTGAATTGCCATCATTATTGTGGAGCTTTGGCGCTTAGGTTGTAGGGACCCTAAACCCTAAGCCTTAGGGTTCAGGATAAGGTTGGGGCTTCTAGGGTTCGAAATATACGGAGACAAACTTAGGGTTAAGGGGTTAGGAGAAGGTTCATGTGGAGTCCGGAGTAGGATTTAGGATTCGATTTGCTGGTCTAGGTCGTGATGCTGCAGTTTCACACAAGAGAAATGTTATCCTATGTGATTCATGCTTCGAGCTTAGGGTTTGGGGGCAGACTTACATAGGAGTTCTGGCGCCCGAAATGGCAACGTGCAACCCAGAACTCTATCTCGCTTACATATTTCTCACCGCCGGCAGAACTACCCAGACCCCCCAAAGGATCCAAAAAATGGAACCCCTTAAAGGGGTTTATAGGGGTCTATATAGTGGTATATAGGGTTTAGGAATTAGGGTTTAGGGTCTAGGATCCAAAAAACTGGAACCCCCCAATATGAATACATTGGGGAAATTAGTTCATTAGAAGGGGGTCCCATTTGTAGGATCCTCTAGGGGGTCTGGGTACCTAAGAAACTCAAAGTAGCCTGAACACCATACACCTCACGGGGAATGATGCTTACTAGGCCCCGGCAAGACACCCGAACCTTTCAGGGCTACCTCACTTCATATTGGAGACTTTTAAGACTTGTAGGCTTCAATACGGGGTGGGAGGATTCCTTACATGGGGGTTTCCCCAAATTAGGGTACCCTTTTGGGGTCTCTATAATTGGGATTATAATATTTTTGGGTCCATGTTGGGGTCCCCTTGTTTTTGGGAAACTACTACATTGGGTTGGCACGTTGTCTCATGGCAACCCGTATCCAACAGCCAAGGTTGAGGGTCACCGCTGCCTTGGAGCCGTGTGAGAATTCGATCCCCTCAGGAGGTTCATATGTGCCTCGATCTGGGTTCATAAACGAGATACCTGTATTTGAAACTAGTTTTAGCCTTTTGTGGGGGGAGATTCTGGCAAACATACTTCAAACTAGCAATGAACATCACAGTATGATCTCCCATCCCGCTGTTTTTGAACTCGCCTTATACAAGGCCAAGGTGATGTGGAAGATTTGTACCTATGTCATGCGCAGCTCTTGTGCATTAAATTGATAGGGATGCCTACCAAAAACTCTCAATCATAAACCCTGAGCCTTCAAACTAAACCTTGCGCACTCCAGGGGCCGAACCCTCTACCCTAAACCCTCAGCCCCTACAAAACAAATCACACACCCAAAGCCCTGAACCCTAGCCTCCAAACCCTACGCCTTGAAGACCCTCCACTAACCTCCCACTCTGGTTAGTAGGGAATGGGGCATAGGATGCGAGATTCAGGGTTGAGGGTTCCGGGTGTTGGATTAAGCAGTACAGGGGTAGGACTGTTGCGCGGGCTGGGTGTTCGGCATTTGGGGTTTACCTAGATCCCAATACCAAGAATGCTGCCTCTCACCCCAGAGAATGGGTATAAAGGCTTTAATTATGCAGATATGGGAGGCCCTTGACCTTAAACTCCCTAAACCCTAAATCCTGAAGCAGCGGTAGCAAATCCAAGAAGCAGGTTCCTGTCCTCATCGATGACCACGCCACCCGACAACAAGCTATGGTACTTGCCCTGGCGGGTTGTTTAAGCCTTAGAGGTTAGGGGTGTAGTCAACTTCCCCATGGGTCCAAGTGACCCAGACTTGAGCACTTGAAATTTGGATTATAACATATATTATCAAACTTGTAAGTTCGGGTGAAGGGAAGAATGTTGAGTACGTACTTGAGTACTGGACTTGTTTGGGCTGTATAGCATCCTGGTAGGTATATAATGAAACACTTGTGTGATCTATAGCTCTACTTACAAGGACCTGTGTGCGAATGTGCGTTGACGCTTGGGCGGTTGCTTTGCAACAGCCGCCGCAGCAGTATACCATGGCTCATTACTTGCAGCGTCAGGGGATCTTAGCAGGTACAGGCCAATAACCCCTATAGGCCATGTAATAATTCCCGTTATCCCAAATCCCAACTCTCAATTCTCAACATACTGTTAAAGTACCTCTGACCCTCCAGGTATTCTACAGAAGCAACATAATCCCAAAACCCAAAACCCTAGGGTTTAGGGTTTAATGTAAAACCTGGATAACAACACTGGGGCGGTCTTCCATTGAAGGTAGCGGCCGTGTCTTGAGGGCCCCCGCTGTCGGTTTCACAACTGTTGTGTGGACTGGTTGTCGGGAGTTCGGGGCTTATAGTCCACCTTAAGCAGATGGAACATGGGGTATATGGGGATCTTAGTATAATATACCCAAAGCGATATTCTATCAACTTAAGGGGGACTATAGGGTTTAGGGTTTAGGGCTGGTTGCGGGGCTGCGCACGTTCGCGGTCTTGTAAATTTCGCCTTAGGCAGGGACCATAATATCCCCAAATAAAATACCACTCACTTCGGGCGACTAGCAATATTAAGAGGCATCAGAGCATGAGAGCCCTAGCTATGGCAGATAGAGAGAGCTGATTTTGAGGTCATCCAAAGCGAACTCTACAATCTCCTGCGCCTACTAGTAGGGTGACCTTTCCGCCCCCGTATCCCTCAAAAAATACGCAAAATACGTACTGACTGTCAACAAAAATATGGTTATGATGGCACTATGTTGCGAATTGCTATCCTTAGGGCAGTAAGGAGAGGCTTCATGTGTACCCAGACCCCCTAAAGGATCCAAAAAATGGAACCCCCCAATATGAACCCATACTGCATTGCGGAAACTAGGGGATTATTAGGGGGTTCCATTTTTTGGATCCTTTAGGGGGTCTGGGTAGGGAGCGGGGATTTACTGCCCATGAAACAAATTAGCTCGAAACTCCGAAGCCCAAGCTCTAAACCCAAACGGTTCTAAGCACTAAACCCTACATAACCCTAGTTACGCACTTTAGGGTGTATGTTTTAGGGGTCTAGTTAAATCTACCCAGGAAAGCTCCACGGAGAACTGAATGCTCATATGAGTTTCTCTCCAGACTCTCCGCAAAACGTCCCTAATAGGGATCCCGACAATCCCCGCACCATTCCTGTATATCCCTCAGGAAAACCTGAACCCCTAAGATTTTTGAGCAACTCCCACTGCCTCCGGATGATGCCAAGACCAGGATGGCTTGCCCAGCCGGCCAAACCCCTGTTGATATGTGGTTAGGGATTTACTGATTTATTCCCGTTGATATAAGGTTAGGGATTTAGGGATTCATAGAGCTTAGGGTGGGTTGGTATCTAGCAGAGGATTTAGGGATTTATAGGGCTTAGGGTTTGGAGTTGAGGGTTGGTATCTAGCGCAGTAAATGGAAAGTGACGTGGAAACTGGGTTTCATCATGGAGAACTAACTGGAAAACAACAAATGAGCTATAGTCTAAACTCCTTAAGGGGGGTTATATAGGGGATTATATAGGGGACTACTATAGGGGTTATTAAGGGGGATACTAGGAGTTTAGACAGTAGCTCAAATAATCTGAGGGCTTGCAGGATAGGTTGACATATCCGGTCCCACGGCAGACTAACATGGAGCCCGTTTTTGCAGGGCCTCATTGGTGCCTTCTTTGACTGTGGGTATGGTAGGCCCTTTGGCCAGAATTCAACCAAGTATTTGGATCGAGGGGGATGTGAAAACCTATCCGCGATTCTACAGGGACATGGTAGTTGTTCAAAGTACCTGTCCCCAAAATGGCCATACTGTAGGTTACCTGTTTGGCAGGGACGGCTGGGATCCCCTTTTAAGGACGTATATTCCCAATATTTCGCAATGGTCCCTGGTTTACAAGGATTTTTGAAACAACCCCCACATGGGTGTTTTCAAGGAGGATATTCACGGAGCTTCTGAGGTAACACGGAACATGCTACTTTTTTCTGAACTGAAATATCTTTAGCTCTCTCTACATTAGGTCGTCTCCTGTGCCTCTTACGCAAAGAAGACCTGTTAAGCGCCACACGGGACTTGCTGAACAATCTATCTGTTTACAATTCTGGATAGGGACTTATATACATTGTCCCTTTGTAATCTCGATACATCATCTCCATACATCCTTCACGTCCCGGAAGGCCCCCCGCCCCCCCCATCTGAGGAAATCCCCGCTTGCCCGACTCTACCTCCTCATGGGTGCCCAACCATCCCCTTCCTATAGTTGACTGAGGCTAGCCCCCTAAACCCTAAACCTTAAAGCCTGAAGACGAGCCCCCCCACCAAAAGGTTGTTGTAACTTAGGCTTGCTTCAGGCTTAGGAAGGCGGATGCACGTTTTCGGTCGGTAGTATAGAAAGGGGCTTTGGAGAAACCATCAGTTCCACTGCGAATGAACCCCAACAGTTGCACCAGAACAGTCTGAGATGAGCCAGGGTTAGGAACCCTGCAAAGCTAGATTAGGGTTTAGGGTTAGGGATGAAGGTTTAGGGATTAGGGTTTAGGGATAGCGTTTAGGGTTTACGGTTTCCTTTTCATTGGAAGGGGGTGGAGAAGGCTTCTGAAAAGCAGGCTCTTGAAAGTGTAGGGAAATTCTGGGAAGCATCCATATGGGCAATCATTGTCTGAATTACTTAAGAATAACAATAGTAACACTAACAATAACCGCAATAAGAACAGTAGTAGTAACAGAAACAGGAATAAGAAACCCTAAACCCTAAACCCCTAGACCTTATAAACCCTAAACCCTAAACCCGTTTGTAGCCCTCCTCCTGGCTGAGGTCGCGGCAACAGATGCGGTGCCATACCTTTGCTTGCCCAGGATGTGAGCTATAGTCTAAACTCCTAGTATCCCCCTTAATAACCCTTCTAGCAGTCCCCTATATAAAACCCTATGTAACCCCTTTAAGGAGTTTAGACTATAGCTCATTCGGTAACACTCACGAAATTTTCCGGGAACGACCTAGCTTTCTTCTAATGCTCCATGTCATGACATTTAGAATACGCTATGTTGATTACTGGTCCCTTGCCTAAACCCTGAACCCTAAACGCCTACTTCGGAGGTCGGAGCAGATTAAACCTGCGACCTTGTTCAGGTCCCGCCTATTTGGAGGTTTCTTAAAATTAGGGGTACCTTTTCGGGAGTTTAATGGGCGTTCTATGGGGTTAATGTCGGCATATACGAGTTATATCGGGCTTATGTAGGGATACATTATTAGGGTTTCCCAAAATCAGGGGTACCTTTCTGGCGGTCCCCATAACATGGATCATAATATGTTTGGGATCCCCTAATTCACGGAAACTATATACTATTTCTTGGAGCACAGACCGAGAACCTCTGCTCAAGCCCAAACCTGTCTTTAACCCTAAATCCTACCCTGAGCTTAGAGCTGCGTCCCAGAGGGAAACGACCTGATATTAAGGGACCAGGGTGCGAAAGCGATTCTGATTCGGGTTATATTGGGTTCATGAAAAATAAAATGGAAACTATAGGGACTATAGGTATTATATAGGGCTTATATAATGTCTTTTTGCTCGATCAATGTTGGCTGGGCTTGATTTCTCTGTACGTAGTGGTCCTTCTACGATGACTACCCAACAGTTTCAGGCCAATGTTTGAAGGTTCACTTTTATGTGCCTACCTACGCTTGAAACTCTAATGCGTCCCGGGGCCCTATCCGAATCGGGACCACCCCGGTGCATCAATCCTCAGAACCCTTAGAAGGGCACAATTAAGCGTGAAATCTGATCCTTGAAATCCAAAGCCCTGGACACTGAACCCTAAACCCTGAATCCTAGATCGTACCTGGGGACTGACCGGGAATTTGACCTCGGAAGTTTGGCCACAGAAGCGACTCTTGTTTCACCTCTCCTGAGGTTTCAGCAGGGCTTGCGTACAGCTTCAGGCTTGGGTTTAATTCTAGGAACTCTTTGGACC
>CAJNIZ010032657.1:37588-71085 GCA_905231905.1 Symbiodinium pilosum | reverse complement strand
GCCATATTATGATAGGGATCCAAAAAGGGACCATAATTTTGACAACCACCCATGTAGGCCCTTTGTTACAACGTACATGCCAATCCCACATCAGGGTGGGAGATCCAGCCCTCAAGTCGTCAAACTAGTGCAGGCTTTCTCGAAATGAGGCCTTCCTCTATGGTAATCTCCACCAATGGGGGGGGGGGCCCCATATTGGCCCAAAACGTCGTAGTCCTTACTATAGCAAGGCTCTTTCACCAGAGAAGGGACAGTTTCTTAGTAGGGAACGAGGGAACATAGTCCTGAGAAAATCCCAAAATGCTGTAATCCCTCATTCTCTACTCACCCTAAACCCTAGACCCTAAACCTATACCCCTAAGCCCTAAGCCTATGTATGTATATCTATATATATATATGTATATAGATGTGTGTGTCCTTATTCCCTACTAACCCCTAGTAAGCTTTCCAGGTCACCGAAGCCTTGAACGAGATGGTGATGCCAAGCGGCACGCAGGCGCCTGCCAGACCAGAGGTCTGGTCTGTTGGGATTCCAGGGTGTATGGGTTAGGATTTAGGGTTTAGGGGTTTAGCGCTCAAGGATTAGGGTTTAGCGAAGGGTTTAGGCATGTTGGGGGTTTTAGGTTTCAAGAGTTCAGGCACATCCTCGTGCAGCTGGTTGAGCTGCTCCCTACCCTTGCAAAAAATGCTGCCAGCCCTAAGCCCTAAATCCTAAACCGTAAACTAAACCCTGAACCCTTAACCGCGTGTCAGGTTCATGCAGAAGGATGGTGGATGAACAGCTACAACAGTGCCAAGCTCAGGGACTGTTTACCTAGTCCCCCCCCCAAGTGGATACACTATGGGTTTTGGGGTTTAAGGTTTAGGGATTAGTAGGTTTTAGGGTTTAGGGTATAGTTCCCCCTAAGTGGATAGGGCATGGGGTATAATATGGTCCAATATGGGGTATATGGGGATTCCATTCTGGTGTTGTGGAAGTCCATATTCTATATAGTTAAGGTGGACTATAGAAAGAGGGTGTCTTACCCGCAGAACAATCGAGTCCAACCACTTCTGAGGATCTTAGAAGCTGTGCAAAGCTGCCTCCAATAGACATCCGCGCTTTACAGTTTTGGTGGTTAGGAATATGTTGTCTCTAGGTACTGAAGCTCATTTTTTGGCAGGTTTGTTAGGGACAACCTCGTCATGGTAAGGACCCCGTGAGGGATCCGGTGATGCTGAGAAACCCGAGGTGGCGAGGAGGTAGTTACCGAGTACATGATCACAATCCTGCGCCCTCTTGGCAATCTGCCCAATGTCATCATCGAGTGCCCTTGGGTTCACGGGGGTGGTTGTCAAAATCATGGTCCCTTTTTGGATCCCCATTATAATACGGCACCTAACATTTAGGGTACCCAAAAAGGGACCATAATTTTGACAACCACCCACAGGGCTTCAGTGCATGTGCCGTCCATGGTGTTGGGGAAGGTCCGTGGCTGCCAGTGGAAGCTCAGAACCCTTAAACCTAAACCCTAAACCCTATATAAGCCATTATAGTCGTTTCCATTATCTTTCCCACTATCCCTATATAACCCTAATATTACCCCAATGGAATGCTATTGGTTCGGAAGACAGATGGAGGATTCGAAGTTTGCGTGGGAGTCGGAGACGTTGCCAGGGGCCGTTTCCAGTCATTATGAGGCACACTCCATGTGGGTGGCTGTCAAAATCATGGTCCTTTTTGCCGTATTATGATAGGGTTCCAAAAAGGGACCATAATTTTGACAACCACCTATGTCAGGTACGATTCGATGAGAAGCCGCATTGAGGCCCGTGCTCCCATGTTCAGCATTGCGCGCCACCGCTGTAGAGTGCTTCATGTGAAGAAGCTACCGCCTTTGCTTGAAGCCGCATAGGTGTTGCAAGTCTCCCATCCTCCGGCCTTCCCGCAACTATCACCTTACACTTCGCGGGAGCCCTCCAGGTGCACACCATCATGGACGGAGACGCACAGGACCTCTTCCTCTGGCCTCTCTCTGCCTCGCTGTTTGAGGCAGGGGTGGGCTGCAGTCTAAGCCAACAGTGGACCAACCAGTTTTATGGTGTAGGAGGGTCTGCAAGAGTTAGTTTCAAGGCTTCGGGACCTTACATTGCGGTCGGGAACAGTGGCCGGAATGGCGCCCGCACCGCCTGCACCGGCGGCAAGAAGCTCCAGGTATTGTGCTACGAGAGTCTAGAGAGCCCTAACAGCAGTCTTCAAGACGTGAGGTGAGGGGACTTAGTCAAAGAGGCATACAGCCACTTCCAAAATCTCTACCACTTTTCTCGTTGCTTGTAACAGTTGTCTCTTTACCGATGACTTTTGCTGTTATCACTGTAGGCGTTTGGGAGGTCTGGGTAATGACAGCCCTTAATTCCCCAGTTACCCCAGTTGTTAAATACTTGCTTAGCCCCTGACCCTCGAGGCTGTTGTGACACTTGACTAATTCCTTGTTTGCCTTACCCAGAAGGAAGCCGTGGCCCTGCGAAAGACAGCTTCCTTACACACCCGGGTGTGGGGCACGCCTGGCGCCAGAGCTTGCTCTGGAGCACCCTCCGTGGCCAACGCGCAGGAGGGGCCAACGCGCCGGAGGGGCCAATGCGCATGACAGCGGAGCGAATGCGCTAACGCGTCCGCTGGGGGTGCTCTTTGGGGTCGATCTTTGTCGCCCCAAGCTCCAGGTGCTGGAGTCCAGCACTAAGGGAAGGCCGCGGAAGCACTTGCTGCACTGCAGGTCCGTGTACCCTCGAAAGTTCCAGTCAGCGTAATCTCCGCAAGCGGACAATGGCCTTGCTTCCTTGCCATCAGGCACTTGTCGTTTCGCGCGTCAGGGAAGGTCAGGAGTAGTCCCGCGCTATGTCACCAAACCTAAGGTCGAGGCAAACCTCGTGGTTCAGGCTTGCGTGGTGATGTTTGGGTTTGCATGTGTCCCTTTCTTCTTGTACGTCTGCTATAGCATAGCAGATGCCGTCACTTTGTTACATTTGCCCCAACATCTGCCGCTGCGGTCGCTTGTGCCATTCTGTTTGTTCCTGGACAGATCTCAGATGATATGAGAGCACCTTGACCCTTCAACTCGAATGTGCGCCAAAGCTTAGTTCTGATTTTTTCATGTGCCGCTGCTGCAGTATGAAGCTATGTAGGGAAAATCCAAGAGATAAGCGTTTCATATTCTATGTCATATGTATTCCCCTATATTCACTGCTCTTAACTTGTGAGGGGCCTCTTCAGGTCTCATCGCTCGGAAAAAGTTTTGGAAAGGACGGTATAGTTACTTAGTAGCTAGGACAAGAGGCCGTCCCCAGTGGTATGGAGATGGAGGTTTCTGAAAAACACCTTAAATTCTTAAGAGGCACTATGCAATCCCCATACATTCCCTGCATACGCCCAAGGTTTGCAGGAGATGCCGCCTTTTTGTGAAGCCGAAGCCCTATTAATTAAGTAGAAGATGGCAATTTTTGCAAGGCAGGGAGACAGAGAACTGAGAAATGCTGGAAACTCCTAGCCGAAAATCAGGACCCTACAACCATCCTGTGATAGGGACATGATGCTCGCTTTTGGGGCAGTCGTTAGGTGACATAGGGGGCAAGGCAAGACTTGCCGCAGGTTTACCAGGATGATGTCAAGTCACAAACTCCAAGAGAGAAAATATTGGGTTATATGAGTAGTATTTTATTTGGGGGATACTATGGCACCCAATATAGAGTAAGATTCTATCCTCCTTTTGGGGAATAGTATTTTACATAAGGAATATTATCTTACTAAGGTTCAACCACCAAAAACACGCTACTCATATAAGCTATAGTGTAAGCTGCTTGAAGGGGGTTATCTAGGGGATTATATAGGGGTTGCCACGGGAGGTACCAGGAGTTAAAAGTCTAGATTATAGCTCATTTTTAAAAAATAGAAAAGAGCATGGAAACTACTACATTAAAATCGGGTATATATTGAGGTTACAGCAGGGAATAAGGGAACTTATTCCCTATAGAGTTTTTATACAATCGCTAGGTGCCGACCCTTTTGGTTTAGGGTTTAGTGTTGTTCTTGCGACTGCCGCTACATCATGCACCGCCATACCAGGCCCTACCTGAAGGACAGCTTCCGCGCAACTGGGTACCCTTAATGCTTCTCGACATGCCTGCCTAGCCCCAAAATCCTAAATTCCTATATCGCCCAGTTTCCATGGAATTTGCAGTCTGTTTTCTGTTTGGTTCTCCATTCTTGAAAGACACCCCTATATATGCCCAAGCCTTAAAGATGGCCGGCCCCCTGTGAGTTGCCAACGATGGAGCCTTCTGCGTCCCTCACAGCCACGGGCATTCGGGTGGGGCCCCCAGTTTGGGAAGGAGGAGTTTTCCAAGAGTTATGTTTGCAGAGTGACGAAGTGCAGGCTTTGCATGCCAAGGACCTCAATGTATGGAAGGGGCTTTCGGCATGCTTTCCTGAAGTGCAAGGATCATGTTCCCATCTGAGGGTGTGCAGGGTTTGCATGTGGGGAGTGCTTCGGGGTGTGGGATGAGACACCGCATGCATGTTTGAACTGCTTCCGCAGCACATTCGATGATTCGAAGTAGGCGTTCCGCAGAATATCTATATCCCAAATTCAGATACGTGAGACCACTGTTTGGGTACAGCTTCCTAGAGCCCCATGATTTAGGATCGAGGTCAAATGATTCGCCTTTGATCGGGACATGTGTATGGGATTTGGTATCCTCTCAACAATGCTTTGTGAGCGCGGGTGCCGTTTCCCTGTTGCCAGTTACATGGCCTGACTAGCCTGATATGAGCAGCTGCTGAAAAACCCTGGCGTCACCGCGGACACTGAAACAGCCTTGAACAGCCTCGCTTACATCCGTAGTCTTGCATCAAATTCCAGCATGGCCAGGAACGAAGGAACATACAGGAATGAATTTTCTGGGCTGATGTGCCGCTCCATCGTAACGCGGCCCTAAAGTTTCAAGGTTCCGTATGCCGCAGATCTGACCATGAGAGGTTAGTGATCCCCAGCGACAGCGCTTGCCCTCGCCACAGGCAGCGTACAGCAGCGTCACTACGCCCATGGTTACCGGAATCTCGATTGATGGCGACATTTTTTTTTTTTTTCGCGGGTTACGGGGCCTCTTCCGGGTGGTCTCGCACCTGTTTCTGTCTATCGTATTGTTTTGTGGTTGGACAGGGGCTTCCATTATGGTCGGTGTGTGACGTGATAAGACTCAACTTGTCCATGTTCAAACGGCTGGTCCATCCCTTCATTTTGTCAAGTTGACTTTCATTGCTTCTGTTAATCTCGAGGACGCCAGGACCTGCGTTTAGTGTCTTGTTCCTCATGTAGACCTATGATTAACACCTTTCTTGAAATGGCCTTAATATTAGGGTCGCTATTATAATCAGTATTAAGGGGAGTTTTTTTTGGATAGTTCAGGGGTCTACATTAGCAGCTGGCCAGACGTTGGGGTGTCAGATCTCAGGGACACTCCTGTGTCTGTTCGTGGAGCAGCTGGATCTGCCTGAGCCCGGCTTGAAAATTGTGGCCATTATACTATATTACCATATAAAACAATATAAACTACTCTACAAAAATGTACAATAATATGATATGATAAAAGTATAATACAATTCTACAAAAATGTACAATAATATGATATGATAAAAGTATAATACAATTCTACAATAATGTACAATAATATGATATGATAAAAGTATAATACAATTCTACAATAATGTACAATTATATGATATGATATAAGTATAATACAACATAATGCATCCCTGAAAGTGCCAAGCCTCCAATTGCTCTCCACGACCTGCGCTTTCCTCACAATCGCTCTTCCACAACGTCCGTGTGTGCTACTCATGCATCTGCATGCCGTAGCAAACTCAATGACGCAAAAGACCAGGGGGTGGTGATGTCATCGATTTTGCCCACTCAGCAGGACATGAATCCGGTTCCGAAAGCTGCAAAAGCCATTTTGAAGAAAACTGAGCCCAGTAGGGATAAACAAAACCCACCAATTAGCAGAAATCCGCACAGCAAGCCTGGAAACAGCAGCGTAGGCTACACGACAGTCATAATTTTCAATAATGGTGGACAGGAGTTTCTCAAAAGCGCGCCGTATCTAATCCTTAGTAACTTTAGTAAGGCCCCCATAATCGCCACATGCCCCTTGGGGTCACCAATTGCCCCATTTGGTTGCAAATAGGGGGACGCCAATGTATAGCCCAAAGTACTATTTATCCTTATCATGGTGGCTTCCTCTAATTAGCAAAGGGGCTCCTATAATTTCCAGAGACCACCATCTTCAAAAAATCCCATGTTCGTGGAAGTACGATGGCCCGCCAAAAGTGTCAACTGCAAAGGCTTCTTCAGTGTTTGTTGTTTGGGGGTTGTTCTGACGGTCCTTTTGATGGTGGGACCTTTGGGACTACCCCTAACCCCTTAACCCGTAACCCTAATGGGACTGGTATTTTAAAAGCCTTCCATCTGATGATATGTAGGGATATATAGATATTTTGGGGTTATATAGGGGTTATTTTAATATTGGGATAATGGAAAAGAAAATGGAAACTACTATTTGGGGTTTAGGGTTTGGGGTTTAGAGGCTACTTGGAGGGTCAGCGGGACTTAGTAAGTAGGTTAATAATACATAATACTACCCTCACCCCCCCAATTTGCCCGCAGCTTCATGTTTACGTGCGCATCCGCGGTCATAGCATCCATATGAAAACCTCCACAACTAATTAGAGGCGGGGGGGGCCGTAATAATAGGGATGACTAGGGTTACTATGTGGGTTATGAGGGTTATGGACCTACTTACTAAGTCCCTCTAAGTAGGGTGCAGGCTTTAGGGTATGAAGTCTAGGGTCCGGGGTTCAGGGGATTCCGCCGCTTCTGCGTTTGTACCCTGGCTTTGCAACAAGCAGTTTCAGCGAAACCCGAAAGCATGAACCCTAAACCCTGAACCGGAGGCGCTGAACCCTCACCCTAGTTGGAAGTTCATGGGACTTAGTAACCAGTTATACCTGGGCTTAGCATAGCCTTAGTTATGCTATGTTGTAACTAGGGCAACCTACTTGAGTCCAGTCAGGAGGGTTTTAAAAACGGTATATAAGCTCAGTCGTGAGTAGTCACTGTCTAATTCCCGTCAACCTTCAAGTGAACCCAGGAACGTCGGACGATGCGAGTTTTAACACGACGGCCTCGGAAGAGTCTGACATGGGGATGCAGGCTGCAAGCGCTCAGTAAGATTGTGCTCAAGGGACCCAAGAAGCTAGAAGGAAATTCCAACAAGGGGCCCGTAAGTATTGGAAACCCCCATGTGGACCTTAAAACGGCAAGTGACCATCTGAAAAAGCTGATGAGGTGTTTTTGGTTGGGACTAGGTGCGAGTTGTATGAGGACATACCTACAAAATGTTTTCAAATTTTTAAAGCCCTGAACCCTGACATGCTGAAGCGCAGGACCCCTTGACCCTATAGGCTAGACCCGTTTCAACCCACAACTTCGGACTTTCCCAAGCTGCGCAGGCTCCGCAGCGCATGCTCTTCCCATGTACCATGGGTGCCTTCAACGACAGCATCTGGGATCCCACTGCTCAGAAGTATTGAGCATGATGAATGATTATTCTCAGTATTCAAAGCACCGCGACCGTTGTGTGATTTTTTGTTTCCGCCTCTTCTCCTTTGACGATTTTCTTGTCAGTGCCACTGTTCATGTCCATCAGGGTTACAGCGTTCAGGAGGCCGAGAAGACATGGGGGTTGCCCTATCAGTGCACAACTTCCTGAACCCTAAACCCTGGTTGGCACAGTGATGGCTGGGGCCTTGGGATCTCAGGGTCATCGGCGACTTAGTAGGAAAACTTACGGCCTCCACAAGCCCCACAGCAATCCCAGTCACCTTACTAACTTACCCTGACCCTGCAAGTTGGGATCTCAGGCATGTGCGGCGACGCCATGGGCTGCCAGTTCGAGCCCACGGTGACAGGCCTGAAGAAGCTGCCCATAGCCATCGGAAAAATACAAGGACAAAAGCAACAGGGGTGGAAAAAGCAT
Source organism: Symbiodinium pilosum (assembly GCA_905231905.1). Classification (NCBI taxonomy): domain Eukaryota; class Dinophyceae; order Suessiales; family Symbiodiniaceae; genus Symbiodinium; species Symbiodinium pilosum. The sequence goes on along the minus strand of CAJNIZ010032657.1, from coordinate 63,015 downwards.
GAGGCGGAGGTGGTGGTGCTGGTGGCGGTGGCGGCAGTGGCGGCGGCGGTGGTGGTGGTGGCGGCGGTATGTGGCGTTGGCAGCGGTGATGGTGATGGTCGTCCTCTGGTACGTGTTATTATGCTGCTTGTCAACCTTACGTGTTGCCAATTGTTACAAGTCCTGTATATACAGTAGAGCGTTCTAGCAACGGAACTACTGTGAAGCAAAATTATTCATGGAAAGCACGTGCTGATTTCAATCGGCACCGCAGCAATTGTCCCGGTTTTTTCTGACCGATAAATGATTGTCCAATGTGGCCTTTGCAGACAAAGCGCTTGATTACCTGCTGGTCAGGTGTCACCCACAACGACATCCTGGACCAATACCAGCTTTACGACACCTGGGAGGAATGCCAGCAGCGGTGTTGCCAAGACCAGGACCCGTTTCGCATTTATGTAGACCCATGATGAACAACCTCCCCTCCCCTTAATAGGGATAACAATATGGATCCCAATACTTAAGGCCCTTAATCCTTAACCCTAAACCCTTAAAAAGACCAGGTTTATTAATCACCGGTCTACACTACCCGTGGGGTTGCGAAAGCCAGCTTCTCAGGTTGGTAGAGTTCCCAACATTTAGGACCATCTTCCTTTCTTCCTTAGGGGGGGTATACTTTGCGTGAAGATAGACTTCTTAACGGTTCCGGATGAGTTGTATGCCTTCATTTTTTGTGTTTTGCCACTCCTGCACCTTCTCGCTATGCTTGTTGCCGCTGCGCTGGACTTATAGAGTGCAACTCATGGACACCAAGCAGAGCTCAGAGTTCAAGCTGTGGCACAAGCAAGCAGGACTCGGAATAGATCTCCAACATGCCTGGCATCTATACCTTAGGTGGACCCCCCACCCAGTAATAGTGACTATAAGGGATAATAAGGATTGTATTAGGGTCCTCTCATATTCCTAATATACCACTATTACAGGGTGCGGGGTCCTCCTAACCCATACCTTAGAAATAAAGTCCGCAAATGCTACGAGGACTGCAGGGCGGCATCGTATGAAGTGGAAACGAAGGCAGGGCTCCAGGTGGATCGTGTTTGTTCGGCTAAGAATCACTGAGTGCGCTGAATAACGTGCGGACATTTAGAGGGTTTAGTTTCGGGCACTATAGTATACAAGGTCTGAATAGTGCAGTGGCGAGTCAAATGGGAAATAAAACAAACATGAAGTGGAACCCGAGAGAGCACATCCTTATGTTGATGCACGTGTATATGTATATGTATATGTATGTCGCAAGCTGTAGGTATTTGGTAACAGACCGCAGTGCGGGTTAGTTCGGGGTTATGGGTGTTGGTCAACGGTTTCCTTGTTTGCGCAGTTTTCTGAAGGTCCAGATAAAACTGCAGAGCCCAAAATTTGGAGGTCTCCTCTTTGCAGGAAAGGGTGTTTGGGTACGCATGCAGTGTTATAAAAGTAGCGAGCTTGCAGAAAGGGTGGCTCCAACTACCCAAGATCCCTTGAAGTGAGGTTCTTGCGTTCTGGGAAAGTTGGGGAACGCCGTTTTTCTTTGTTGGCAGTTGCCGAGAAAAGCCAACTAGTAACCACAGCATGCTCTGGCAAAGATGAGATGTAGCTGCATCCCATTGCACTAACTAGGGAACAAGCTTCAAAACCCTGCCGATTCATTCAACGACCCGGCATCGATCAGTGAAATGGGTGGTTGTCAAAATTATGGTCCCTTTTTGGGTACCCTAAATATTAGGTGCCGTATTATAATAGGGATCCAAAAGGGGACCATAATTTTGACAACCACCAAAATGGTGCAGGTGTGCAAGAAGCACTTGGAAGCCCAAGACCACACCCTCGTGCAGCGAGCTGAGATGGTCATGCTGTGATGGTAATTTACAATAACCCTATATAGCCCCTACATTACCCTTATATTGCCCCAAAATACCCCTATAAATAACCCTATATAACCTTTAGGTTACCCCTATAGTGCCCCTATATGGCAACTGTCGAAACTGTTTACGGCATTGTAATTGGAAATCACCAGGCCAGAAAGCTATCTGCTCATGTGCATGAATAACATGCACTACATGCGCACGTACGCACAATATGAGGCTAAATGTTGCTCCTGCGGCCTCGGTACCATTGAAAGGGTTTCTATGATTTTGAGACCAGGCTAGTTTTCTTGCCCTTTCCTTGGCCGTTTCTTCTTGAACCGCTGCTTCCCGTTATTGAGAAGCATATGGATCATTTCTATGGGCGCGAGTGCTTCAGCAGAGCTGTTAGTACAAGTGTTGTTCGCAAGATAATTCCCTGGCCCACAACTCTGTAAGCTCTGCTCTTCTACTCTCTGAGGCGCACATCATGCTAGCCCACAACCAAAAGACCAAAACATTCACTAAAATCGGTCCTACTGAGTCCTTTGAATCAACAGGCTTCACAGGGAACCCAAACCGTTGCGAACTCCAAACAGAACTCATCAACATATGCAGCACGACCGACAAGTGCCTGTATACTCTAGAAAACCTATTGACAAAAATCTTACATGACATTTCGCTATTGCCATCAATCCAACTACAAAATGCAATTTCGGTACTCATGATGTTTACCGCCCCTGCCAATGCCAGTGACGATGGCTACTACAACAGCTAATATGAGTGACTATGATTTCGTTCTTCTGTTCATCAGTTTGAAGTCCCAGGGCTTCAGATACGGTGACGGGCTACTATGCCGCCATCACCTCGCGGAGGCCTTCATCGGTGGAGAGAGGGTGTTTCATAGGGTGCAAGCGCAGGGGGGGATGGCTGCATCATTGCAACATACTGCGGAAAGCAATGATACAGTAAAGTTGGAGTGAAACATCAGAGCTTTGGACACAACGTCTGGATGAAGGGCGCAGAAGAATATATCAGGGCTCACTGCATCCTAAAGCTATCACGTTGACCGTAGTCAGTGTCAATGTGCTGGCACGACGGTTGGAGTGAGCATCAAATGTGCCACGTCAGAAACGAGGTGATTCTTGGCAGATGATGGCCTGACTTGCTATTAAGGAATTCAAGTTACCCTGCCGCCAAAATTGAAGGATGTGATTTGCTTCAGGAGCTTAACTTGCTTTAACTTACATTCCTTCTCAGCAACTCATTTGCGGAAGGTCAAAGAGTAGTACAAGAATTCGAACAGACTCGGAGGCTGTGCTAATTTTGCTGTTCATGTCGGTAGGGGTGATAAGGACAGCGATCATGGTGGTCATGATCATGGTAATGAGCTGGGACCCTGAGGCTGTTCTTGAGTTTCTCTTCCTTCCACCTTGGGAGACTTCAGCCAAAACAGCCCGGAGGCATAGCCAGCACGTGCAAAACCCATTCGTATTCCTTGAGAGAGAGCAGTTTGGGATGTGATGAGTTGCAGGGCCTCCACTGACGGCTTTTCCGTTGTGCGGGGCCGACTCCATTACGCGGGTGCCCAGGTGGGGGTGGTGCTATGTGGACAGTTGGCATGTTGAGGACTTCCTGAAAACACATGGGTTATTCTCCAAATTGTGGGCCCTGTTGGTTATAGATTGTATTGCGGGCACCTAATCTTTACGGGTACCAAAGTAGGACCCTATTAATTTTTGGGAGCTACCCACACATGATTTGATTCGGTTGGATGTATGGATGGAGATGGAGGTTTCAGGTAAGAATCACAGAGTTCGTCTTCGATTTAGAATGATGTTGGCTGAGGAGTCATGGTCAGATATCCCACAGGAGTTATGACTTGGATGGGTGGGTGGTAGGGTTCTGTGTTTTGGCAAAGGCGAAGTGGAGTCCCTGAGACTCGCTTCAAGACATACCCTAAACCCTAAACCCTAAATCCTAAACGGGTTTGCTGTACACAAGCTCCTTCAGCTCAAAATAATTTCGGATGGGGGGGCAACCTTGTTTCTGAAGCCTGTGAAGTCATGGAGAACCACGAAAAGTTCCTTATCACCATGTTCCCTTACATGAGCCATAGTCTAAACTCCTAGCATCCCCCTTCATAACCCATATAGTAGTCTGCTCTACAATGCCCAGTATATCCCCCAGAAAGAGGTTTAGATTCTGGCTTACAGCACTAAAGTCCATGCTTTGCTCCACGTGCGGAGGTTGCCTCCTTTAACGGCCACCGCCAGGGCCCCAGGCATCTAGGGACCACCGCACGCAAACACTTCGAAACCAAGCAGGGCAGCAGGATTTAGGGTTCAGGGCTTAGGGTTTAGGGTTTAAGGGTTTAGGGCTAGAGCTTTGGGGTTGGGATGTAGAGGGTTGTGACCTGTATAGGTTTGTTTGCCGGAATCCGGGTGGATCAGGGTTGGGTGGCAGAGATCTGGGTCGAGTTGTTGAAGCTGGTTAGCCGAAACAAGATGGCGCTCAATGGCACCAGCTCCTCTTTGGATCCTTACAGACGAAAGCTTCCTTTTTTCCGGGCTCTGTCTGACATGGATACGTCACGTCTCAGCTGCACCTGTATGAGAACGTGAACGTCCAGGCCAAAATGCTTGCATTACCTCTGAAGGTTATGAGAGCCGCGACGAAGGGGTCGCAAAGTTCTCTTCGGGTAAGCATTTAATTCATCTAAGCTGATATTAACCTCAAACCAACACCTCAAGAACTTGAATCATGAACCATAACCTAAACTCCTTAAAGGGGGGGTTAATCTAGAGGGTTGTATAGGAACTACTATAGGGGTTATCAAGGTGGATACTAGGAGTTTAGACTATGGCTCCCATGCAAACTCAGGTTCCGTAACCTTCTGCAAGGCCATGTGCGCGGCAGATCCGTCAGCGGCTCAGCGGTTCCGATATCAGGGGTGCTTCTGTCTGTATGAAGTTCAGGGTTCGTGGGGAGGGCCTGGGGTTTAGTTTGATGTTTGGGATGTTGTGATTCCTGATCCGTTCTGTGCGCGAAGTGCTTAATCCCGATATTAACAGATACATAGCGCCTCCCTACATAACCCCACATCACCCCTGTATAACCCCTACATAATCCTTATATAGGCCCTATGTAACCGTAACCCCTATATAACCTCTATAGAATTCCTACACAACCCCGAAAAAATCCTAAAATTCCTTCACAACCCCTATGTAACCCCTCCATAACCCCTTTACAGACCCTTTATAACCATATATATATATATTTATGTATACAATCCTACATAACCCCGATACACTATACAACCATTGTATAACCCCAATATAACCACTGTAAAACCCGTAGTTTGTGTGTCCTTGTCTGGGTTCAGGGTTTAGGGTTGGCTGTCCCTTCGTCCTTTTTTTTTTGTGGCACGCAAGTTCCTGTTACATCATAGGTCATAAGTGGGGGCTTTCCCAAAATTAGGGGAACTTTGGGGGTCTCAATACTAAGGATCATAGTATCTGGGGGTCTATATTTTGGGGTCCCCTTACTTAGGGAAACTAGCGAGCATTCCTTATTGCTCAGACCTGCATTGTGCCCACAGACTTTGCAAGTTTGTGTCAGGAAGGGGGGAGTTTAACATCTAGCGCCATGCAAGTAGCCATGGGTCCAAACTTGGGGGCTTCAACTATCGAGAGGAATCGGATTCTTGTGTTTCAGGATGGAGAATGGGACCGTAATTTGGAACCATCCCGCATCCAGGAGCAACCACAACCCACAGGGCAGGAAATGGTGGAAACCCTCATCCCTAAGCCCTGAACCCTAAACCCTTAACCGCTGGCCTTGCTGAGACAGCATTCCTGCGAAGGAACAAGGCCCGACCAAAAAAAAAACAAAACCTTAACCGAGTTCAAGAGGCAGATGTCCGGAGCGACATACTCATCAGGATTCACCAGAACACCTCTAGGATGGTCCTCAGGAAGGTCTCCTTACAGTTCGCAGAGCTGAAGGTGATAAGTTGTAAAGTACAGTTTTGGAAATCAATATTGCTAGTATTGTTATTATTACTGTTATTCAGATCATTCTTACTAGTAGTATTACTATTACTATTACTACTACTGTAATTACTATTAGAACGTTTGTTTTTCTTGCCACAGGCTGTGCAATTCCTTCCAGTACCACGACCACACCGGCTGCTACCTGAGGACTCGGAAAGCGGCATCCCTCCTGGCTCGCTGTGGTATAGCCGTTATATAGGGGTTATGTAGGGATTATATAGGGGTTATACCCAAGAAGTCTGGTATATACCTTCCTATATTATATATAGATATATATATATGTATATATACCCTCGATTCTATATGTACATATATGTATGTATACCTGCCTTATATACTTTGGTGTACTTAGGGCGATCCCAAATCGCCCTGTGAGTTTTTCACGTTCTTGCTCTCTAAGCTCTGCACGCAGTTTCACTATACTCAACCCTAAACCCCATATACCCTGTATGTCCTTTATACTGTACATATATATATATACACACACCCATTATCATAATTTCCTGTGCATCCTCCTTGAGCTGTCTCGGTGGTGACTGCGGGTACCCTCTTCAGCACAGAGCACTTCTCATTGCGGGGGCAATAGGGTTTAGGGTTTAGGGTGCGACAAGAAAGCGACGTAGCCGATCAACCTACGGGTCTCACCAACAACTCGTGATAGGTTTGGTTGTCTGCTGGAGGATGTCATGGGTAGTCAGAGCCGTACGCAGGGAGTGTCACTGCGATTTTCCTTGGGCTTTGGAGAGGTCCTGGTCTTAAAAGATGTGAAATGCTTTTGAAGTTTGGTGTTCTTGACATGTGGTGCACTTGGAGGACTGCTTGCGTGACCTCGAGCTCCATCTTGGTACCTCCTGCCTGTTTTGGGGTGCTTCAAGACTATGGCTTCCTTTTCAATTTGTACTGCGTTAAAACCCTTATTACTATCATGAATATTCTATTGTTAATATTCTGCCTATTATTACAAGTAGTTTTATTTGTCCTACTTTTTTGTCATTGCTATTATTACTGTTACTCGAGTGTGGTGCTTCAGGGATTTCAGCACTTGAATGTCGTAAGGCTGCAGGCAACCTTGCGAGATTTCACCCGCTATCATAGATTCGGCATTACTTTGGCCTAAGGTATAGGGTGTAGGGTTTAGGGCCAGCAGAATGACAATGAGGTGGTTGCGAATCATCACAGCCTTGGTGACTTTTATCGCAGATAGTTCAGGGCCAGATGGCTTCAGACCCCTACCCTCAGTGGAACTGGTCTTCGTAGTAATAGTAGTAATAATAGTCGTATAGTCATGATGGTCATAGCAGTTATAATGGCCAGAATGGTAAAAGTAGTATTGACAATAATAGTAAGAAGTAATAATAGTAATAATAGCAATAATGGTAAATTTAGTAATAGCAGTACTATTAGTAAAAGTTGTAATAGTAATAATTGTATGTACAGAATGGTTGTAATAAGAGTAATACCAGTAGCAATAGTAGGAGTTCTAGTAGTACTAGTAAGAGTATTAATAGAGATGATAGTCATCATAGCAATTATACAAAAATAGTAGTAGTAGTAGCACTAGTACTCCTAGTAAAAATGGTAATCTTAATAGCAGTATGTGTTTCAACTTGTTGGGAAATGCCTGTAGCGCAGATCTGCCTTTTGAAGTCGGCTTGCGCGTCTTCTGATGGTCTGAGTTTCAGTGTGATTATTATTACTTGTATTGCTTTGAATATCTTATTAGTTAGTGCCTTATCGACATTGCTGTTTTGTATCATCACTGCTGTTAGTATATCTAATGCCACCATATCCAGTGTTACCGCTAAGATCAATTCGCCAACCCGCGCCAGGTCCCTTCCGCAGATAGCTTCTTCTACACATACTACAAGACAGAGGGGGAGTTATTGGCTCGGCTGACGGGGCAGTGCTTGTAGGTTGTAGGATCAGTTGCGTTTGATTTGGGAGTCACAAGGCTTTGCAGGAATTGTTGATTGGATTCGTGGGTAAGCGAGAATTCCATGAGGGTGATTCAGGAATAAGAGCAACTTTCGGACTGGCACCATCCCTCCTTCTGTTCAACGCTAAGAAAAATGCTTATGTCGGCAAGGTGCAGTATGCAACAATGGCAGCCTTCAATGCATCAGGGCCCAAAGCAGAGCTCTTATCAGTGAATCTTGGCCGCTTCAGGACAACGTCAATGCCGTGCAGAGACACAGAGGATCTGGCAGAAGCATATGGTAGGTAGCTTTTCTGTGGCTCCTGGAGTAACATCAGCTTCCGAAGACCAGCTTGCCTAAAATCATAAGAGAGCCTCCGGAGAGAATTCCAGTTGAAGTAGATCGGGTACTCTGATTTCGACCAAACCCTAAACCCCTAAACCCCAAAGCATGAGTCCTGAACCGTATGCTTAGCGGGTCGTCTGCAACTTGGAGACCAAAAAGGGGACCCGAAAGACTGGATGCAAGACTGTCGAAGATAGGCTTCTCTTGGGGTTATTTGGGGATAATGGAAAATAACATGGATCCCCCTCTAATGGAGAATTAGATGGAAAAGAACATGGAAAATGACATGGAAACTGGGGGAGGCCTTTGATTGCTTTGGCAGCCCGCAAACTTTGACCCCACATGAGCGTGCCTCATCCATCCCGCCCCCACACCCCTCTATCTCGAGCTACATACCCTTATGTACCCTAAACCCTCAGAAGTAGCTCCCATTTTTCCCATTATCCCTATATTCCAGCCCGTGTATACATCCCTATATAACCCTCATCATGAAGCTTGACTGGCACCTCCCAGTTGCAAGCCGCTGTGGGAGTTGGATGCCGAGAGCAGGCAAGCTGAGACAGACCTCTCAAGCTCTGAGGTTTATATAGGGATAGTGGAAAATGGAAACTACTGTATTATAATAGGGTATATTTGAGGTTATATGGGGATAATGGAAGAGAAAATGGCGACTACCAGAATAGGGTATATATTAGTTTCCCAAAATGGGGGAGGGACCTCAATATAGACCCCCAACGTATTGTGGTCCTTATTATCGGGCCTTATAGGGCCCCCCCAAAGAGGTACCCCTAATTCTGGCAAACTTCCTATGGATTAGAGTTTAGAGCCTTGCTGCTTGGGGTTTAGGGTTTAGGGCTGAGGGTTAAGTGTTTAGGGTGTAGGGAACGAAAGAAAGGAAAACATGATGTGCTTGGTGGTTGTTAGTAGAGAACGAAGGAATGGAAAAGACAACGGAAGCTAGTTTCTTTGTTGGGGATAGTACAGGGACCACTACAGGGATCGATTCCTCCTTGCCTTGTCAACAAGCAGAAAGTAAGGCTTACGGATGCTTTGGGGTTTAGGTTCTGGTACCTGGGGGCTACGACTTAAGAGATCCATTTTGCTGGAATTTTGTGTTTGTCTGGGTTCATGCTCTGCGTTTATTGCAGGAACAGCGACTGTGGTTAATGTCGGCCTCTGGAAAGTTGCAGCTTCAATCCCGCGGTTTCATTTTCCTTTCACAAGGTCCCCAGGGATGATGCATGGGTTGCTCACAACGGATTATCTCAGAATACAACTTGACCGTGGATGGACTTTTGTCTACGGTCTGTTTTGAGGTTGAAGGTTTCATGTCTTAGGTTTTACCAGGGGATTGCCGGACTTGTAGCCGCGCATATGGAGCAGCATCTCATGACAAGAGGGGGCGGCCGGTTTTCTCCAGCGGAAGCATTGCCCCGATCCCTGTTTCCATCTTGAAGAAGATGGACTGCAGAACCCCCATCAACTTCAACATATTCATCAAATCCTTGCGGTTTGCAAAGGAGTTTCTTCATGAGCTTAGTCCTCGCCCATGTATTTATTGCTGTCCATGCCTCTGGATTCTGCCTCTGTAAAGTCACGCGCTCCTGCCCTGGTAGCCAGTATGTCTCCACACTATTTTTGGCTCCTATGGGCCATAGTGGTTGGAAAATGGGTTCCTATCCATGCATGGGTTGAGAAGCTAAAGCAGGAACCACCACTCAAGGGAGTGACCCAAATAAGTGACTGGTTCTTAGTAGGGAATCTAGTATTTTCCCGAATCCCTTTCTAACCCCCGGAAGACTCTTGCAGGAATCGCATCTTCTACCCCACAGATCCATTCGGGAGCTCTGTGAGTGGCTTGCCAGCAAGTGAGCGATGTGGCCCCGCAGCATCTTCTTCAACATAGAGCTCCATAAGATGATCCACCATGAGGTCTTCAGCAAACAGACCTTGACTTTTGGAGCAACCCTGACCTTACGCTAAGAAATGTCCGGAGCAGTTTGCTCAGGCCGGACTGAGATCCCAGGAGCTTCAAACATCCTGCGGGACAGAGTCAAGCTATGGCTCAGAAGTGGATTGCCGTTGCAGACTAACGCAAAGTGCAGTCTTTGGCAGGCCCAGAGATTCCCGTTCTAATGCTTTTTGAACCCTATAAACTGTCTTCAATGCCACCTGTCCTTCTACAGGCACTTTCGCGCGTGCCTTCATGGGAAACCGCCGGCGCTCATTCAGCCGAACGTACTACATGAGCGGCTGGGCGGCAATAGCGGTTAGCGTTCACAATGCAATTAAGATGCAATCCCTCTTTGCAAGTGGGCCTTCTCATTTCATGCTGGCACATGCCTCTACAAAGATTGCAGTGGACGCTGGCGAAGTAAGCTGTCTCCAGCTGAGTGCGACAGGTTTTGCATGTTCCTGGATAGCCACCACTCAGCACCCAACCCCGATTAGGCAACTCCAAATGCTCGGCATTTCCATCCCTTGGATTCAACCCCCAGCCTTACCCAGAAGGTAGCTACGGCCCTGTAAATGACAGCTTCCTTTCACACCGCTCGCCGGGTGTGGGGCACGCCTGGTGCGAGAACTTGCTCCGGAAAGGCTAATGCGCATGACAGCGGAGCAAATGGGCTAACGCGTCTGCTGGGGTTGCTCGTCGGGGCTGATGGTGTATGATCTGGAACCGTACCTATATGCATCGCCCTTAGCTCCAGGTGCTGGAGAGAAGGCCACAAAAAGCACGTGCTGCACTGCAGCCGATGTCCTGCGAGTTTCGTCCAACCCCGGGCTGGTGTGACATCCCCAAGCAGCATCCTCCTTGCATGGGATCATGGCCTCCATGTGCGGTGAATTCCTCTCCGTTAGGGCGCCTCCCTCGAATAGGTGGATGGAGGAGAGGGGTGAGCGGGACTCCCGCCTGGGAAAGCATGTTTGGAGCACCTTGATCAGACATGCCCCAAGGTTGCGTTGGCCTCAAGATTGTCAAAGCTGCTTTGAAGTTGTTGTATCCTTCTATACTAGTATCCTTCTAACAGGAGTCGCACGAAGATGAATGGTTGGATGAGTGAGGGTGGACACCACGTATTTGTGGCCCCCGCGATGCCATCTCAAGCAGAGACGCTCCTCTCCCACCTATTTCCAAAGGTCGTAGTACACCCTACGCCCTTTGGCCTTTAGATAGCTCTCTAGGACAGGGACTCCTGAGGAAAACTTGCAGCATCCTTCTAGTACCAGTCGCATGAAGATCAATTGTTGTTGGATGTGTGCTGGTGGACCCCACGATCTGTGTGGCCCCTGCTGCACTATCTGAAGCAGAGACTCATGTAGGGCAGTGCGTCGCAGATTCAGTTTGCATGGTTTGTTGATGCAGTCCTGATGTGGGGTGTGCACGATGAACGGAGTCGAATTTACACACACTTCAAATGCTCATAACGCGTATTAGGTGGCCCACCTATTTTTAATCCCCGCCCCATCCGGGTTGGATCATTATCAGTTCCTAGCTTGCCATCGGGCATTTGTCACTCCAGGTGAGAGGGAGGGTCGGGGGTGGTGCGTGAGCCCCAAGGCCATGCACATTATGCCGCTCAAGCAGAGAAGAAAGCTGACATGAATGTTTGCATAGAAGCCAAAGATATGAAAGGGCAGCGGTGCGGTGACTACCCTTACAACCTTTTTAATCCATATAGAATCTTCACAAAACCCTGTCTAGGTGGCACTTGGGGAGAGCCAATAACTTCCCCAATTGTTGATAGGGAACCTATTCAGAAATGTGTTTGGGGGCCTGTCAAGTACCACCAGCTGTGTAATCCCTAAAGAACAAATTTTAAACCCATATAGTCCTACAGAATCTTCCGCCTAGAACACCTGCTGCGCACCGGCTTCACAGAAGTGTCCGTGGAGGCAGAAGCTTTCTTTTTGCTGTTCATCATAGGATTGATCTAGGCTTTTTTTAAAGGAGCCGCCCCATACCCAACCTCCAATAGGCCCCAGTGATAGCCCCTACTGGCCCTTACATGGGCCCAAAGAGTCCGTAATGGGAGCCTCCTTAAAGGGGGGGGGGGGGGGCGTTTTTTAGGGCGGGGTTTGGCGTTTAAGGGGGAGCGGGTAGGATCTTCATGGAGTTGCAATGAGGCGTAAATTACATTGAGAAGCCTTCAGGGGATGAGCGTTCTAAGACGAGGTAGTTTCCTGGCACAGCTGGGCTTCAAAGGGGTCTTGGATCGGCAGCACGGGGCCATTAACTGAAAAGTTGTGGTTTCAGGAATTAGGAATGAGGAGGTGCAAGGTTTGATGAGATGTGCATGAGCATGGCTAGTAGAAGTGTTGCCATTACGCTTAAGCCTCCAAACTGAATTTGGGCTGCTCCAACTTGCACCTCAGTCGAAAGATCGTGGGATTCATGCCACAAGTGTGAAACCAAAACGCCTTACACCCTTCACCCTACATCTCTTAAAGCTTAATCGATCCTGAACCCCGCAAAGCTGAGGATCATCGTAGACCTTTTCGAATTGATCTCCCGCACCCTCGAACCCCCCCCAGACTTCTAAACCTGATATTCCTGGAATTCTATGACCACAAGCTACAACAATCATGATCCACTAAACCTCAGAGATTTCCAGCAAGGCTCCTGAGCCCTGAGTCCTACATCCTGAAACCCTAACTATAGCCTGAAATCCTTGCAGTGCCTTCAGATTCCTGCCACCAGGAGAGCGACCAAATAAGGCGCCTGGACCTAGATGAGCTGCCAGGGCCTAAGCGATCCAAGTAGCTGCAGGGTATTGGGTCTTGGGCTTGAGTCTTAGGGTTTGGGGTTCAAAGGTAAACCGCTCGGGTTCTGGGTGTAGGGTTCAGGATTTTTTGGTCTCAAAAAAGAACATCCGCAGCAAATTCAAGCTTCATCACCTTGAACCTAAACCTGATGCAAAAAAGCAGTCCCTTGCAGCTTGCAAACGCGTGATTGCACTGTGCCTGAGGGTGCTCTCACGGCCATGTGGCCATGTTGAGGTGCTCGGAAATAGGGGTTTCCCAAAATTAGGGGTTCCTTTTTTTTGGGGGTCCCCATAATAAGGACTATAGTATATTGAGGTTTATATTGGGGTCCCCCTCGTTTGGGAAACTACCTATCGGTTCTTTATGCAGCAGCCTTGAAGTAAGCCTTGAAGTACGGCCACGTGTAGCGCTGCTTGGGTGACGCGATATGAAGATGTTTGCATTGTGATCTGCACCGAGGAAGTGAATTCCCCAGACATGGCAATCTTCGAGCCACATGTGACACACTGGAACACCAGAGCTGCAATCCTCAAGCAGCCCTCAACCAAAACACAAGACCTTCTCAGTCGCTCTGAGCGCTCAATTCTGATCGACTCCTAAAAGCAGCCCTTACATGCCTGTGCGTCTTCAAAGTGCCTGCCCTAAGCATTTATCTTTGATAGTAATAGTAATAATCATAGTAATAGAAATAGTGATAGTAATAGTAATAATAATAATAGTAATTCTCTGATTTGAAAGCATGAGCGTCGAGTAGGGAGAGGGGGTTTGGGAAGGATACGTGCCTGCAAGCATATGTTGCAGCTCTGCGGCAAATCATACACCTTTGTTCCCTAGATGCCACCCTTAAGGGATCCGCGCTTGGACCTGCGCTGTTCCAAAGCTAGGGGAAACAAGACATGACCAGGTGATAGTGAGCCTGCTAATACTAGTACAGGTGATACATACTGTTTTGTGATATATTAACGAAGTTTAGGGCCCAAAATAATAACCGCACCCCTACATAGACTAAATTTCCATTTCATTTTCCATCTTCTTTTCTGTCTGATTCTCCACTACGCTGGCAATATCCCTAAACTCTCATCCCTGTCCATACACCCTACACCCTAAACCCTACACCCTAAACCTTAAACACTACACCCTAGATCCCAAACCCTAAATCCCAATCCCTCAACCCTAAGACCCTAACCCTAACCCTAAACCTCATCTTGAAACCGGCATAACCCTAATCCCTCCAAATGGTAGTTTCCCAAAATAGGGGGACCCCAATATAGACCCCAAAATACTCTAGTCCTCATTTTAGGGACCCCAAAAAGATACCCATAATTTTGGGAAATCCTAATCCCCAAACCCTAAACCCTAAATAGTAGCTTCCATTTGCTTTTTCATTATCCTTATATAACCCCTATATAACCCCAAGATATACCCTATAATCCCATAATTTTGGGAAACCCTAAACCCTAAACCCTAAACTCTAAACCCTAAACCCTAAACCCTGAACCCCCATAATTTTGGGAAAACTTCCAAATCCTTCCTCAGGGCTTCGGCTCCCTTGCCTCGTCGCCTGGCCTCCCTGGGCAGCTGCGGGGCTCGGACCCCAGCACTTTCTCAAATAGGGATTATATAGGGATAATGGAAAAGAAAATGGAAACTACTATAGTATATTGGGGTTATATTGGGTTTATAGGATTTAGGGTTTGGGTTTTTTTAGGGTTCAGGGTGCAGGGTTTGGGCTTTTAGGGTTCAGGGTTTAGGATATAGGGGTTTAGGGTTTTAGGGTTTTGGGGGTTGAGGGTTTTGGGGTTTAGGGTTTTTAGGGTCTAGGGTCGAGGGTTTAGCATCTCGAGTGTTGGGGTTTTGGGAGTAATTACAATAGCATACTCCCCAAAAGTCACCCCGCAGATTTAGAACCTTATTAGGCCTTGTTAATCCCTAATTAGTCCTTTTCAGCTCCTTAAAGCCTGGTGGGCAATACCTTGGAAGGGGGATCGTATTGCAATCCCTTATAGATCCTACATTATCCAATATAATACGTACATACCACTACATACCGTATAAGACTCTATAATCTAGACATTATATGATCTCTGTAGATGTTGAACAAGGGCCTGGGCATTTCATGAGTACCGACTCAAAGTTCCATTTCTTTAGACATGCTTAATGTCGGTCAAAATTCCTGATGGTTTTTCTCCAAACAACGAGAGACTGCAACATGCTCCGGAGTATGTGAAACGAGATAGAACTAACAAGAACTTCTGACCACTGCTCATGTAGAGGTTATACTGCGCCGTAGTATGATATCTTAATGATTATTACGCTAGGAAGGCCAATGAAAACGGTTCCCGGGCCTGTCTGCTACTCCGCAAGATCTTTGCATGTCCGTGGACATACTAAATCCTCAAGTAGTTCAAAAACTTCCGGCCGCCGATGTATAGGCAAATATGGGCATACATATATACAATATATATATATATGTAGTCACTGGTCTAGGAATCTTATCGCAATAATGGAGAATCACATGGAACAGCAAATCAAGACTTGAATGGAAACTGGAGTTCATGGGGCTATAAAGGGCTCAGGGCTAGAATAATTGTGCATGCTGTTGTTGCTAGGGACTGAGGGAACGGGAAGAACATGGAATTTATTTGATTATTGGGGACTATGGTGTCCATTCCTTGCGGGCAACCGGGTGAGAACATGCTGCACCCTTCTTTGGGGCTCTTGTGCTCTGAAGCCAATGGAAGCCGCCAACAGCTTGGTGCCAGATATACATGGTTTTCGGGGAGGTTTGCTAAAGCCGTAAGGTTTGGGTGTTGTTGGCGACGAGGATGCGGACAGCTTAGAAATTAGCAAACCTTGGTCAGGGAGTTGGAAGCCTCAGCCCTCTGCAGTCGAACCTGATGTCATATGTCATGAGCATGAATAGGTATTTCGACTCATCAGTCCAAGCAGCATCTCTTGCTTTCGGGATCCGCTTTGCAGGGCTTTCTGGTTCGCTTCAGGGACGTTCAAGATTCCCAACCTGTTGCATACCCGACTTGGAGGGCCAGGGGGACTTCGACACTCATAACTCAGAAAGGTACGGTAGTGGCCCCCATTTTTGCGTACAGAACTCATAACCCCAAGGCCGATAACCCACATGATAAGCCCAGTTATCCCCATCAGTAAGCCACTTGATAAGTCCCGTAGTCGCCAGAGCCCAAGAGGGCCACTGCAGTCCTTGGCAAAGCCGACAATTAGTGTCCATTACTTGGGTACTGCACCCACTCTGTAACACTCAGATACTACGGTGGAAACTAAATATCCTGCATGACCCTAAGTACCACTTATACTTTGGGAATTCTGATATTCCAGTATAGTAAGCTCATGCAAGATTTTTGGTACCAACAGTATTTGTAACAAGCGTACATATGTATCCTTTAATATAACTCCTCATATAGACTGTTACAGGGTTTAAACCTAAAACGCCTTGACTCCTATAGATCGGGGGCAGTACCAAATCCATGACATGCGGCAGGTGAACTGCACAGAGGCCTGCCGCAACCAGTGGCTTGGATGGGCTTGCAGGGCTTGAAGGCTTTGTGTGAAAGCTGGTGGATCTGCCATTTATAACCCCCCAAAGCCCCTAAGCCCTCAAACCCTAAACCCCCAAATCACTAAACCCCCCTTAAAACTGTTTAGTTAAGCTTGTCGTTTCAGAACATTTTTAGGTCTCAGCTCTTCTAAGGGGTGGCCCAGACCAGCCTCAGGGATTTAGAGTAAAGCCGTACCAACCAATGCGGCCATCCCTCCCTAGGGAAATCCGAAGGTCGTTCAGGAACGGGGGCTGTATGCATACTGCAGACAGCCCCGCTCTCTAGCCCCATTACGGCTTGCAAGGTCGGCTACAAAGACGGAGATGACATTCTGCCAGCATGAATGTCCGTTGGCTAATTGAGAGGGGCTTTCAGTCTTGGCTCTGGCAGTGCGCAGTAGACTTGGGAGGAGAGGAATTGGGGGGGAGCTCTAGGTTGTGGAGGCATCCTGGAAGGACTCCCACATGTTGGGGAGAGCCTCTAGGCAGCGGAAACTGCAGGGTGTTAGCAGAGCTCCATACCTGGAAGTCCAAGTTATTACGACTTCTCATCCAGTCCCATCTCTGATGACTTTTTGGGCCCCTAAACCCTCAAGCCCTGAAGCGCTACTGAGTCCCAGCATTCTTAGGCCTGGAGAACTGCGCAGCGCAGAATGAGACGAGCGAGTCCGACGAAACGACGACCAGCACTGCTGGCAACGTCTCTTACTGGACCTCGACGGATGGGTACAGCACTACTGCAGCAGACAGCGACAATAAGACAACTACTACCATGACAACACGCTACGGAGGCGGTCATTACTACAACGATTCGACGAACACGTCGGGCTACTACTACAACGAGACAGCAACCAAGTTGGCCGAAGACAGCGACGACAACGAATCAATGCCAGATGCCATAAACACAACATATCAAACCTCAACCACAATGGCCTGGACATATGCCGTGGCCTCAGAGGTCAGAGAGTCGTGGTGTTGCCTTGTGCCAGCGTGAGTTAAAATTTACTCCGCATTCCAGCCATGTTTGTCTGGTTGATGCTCTTGAGGATGACAACACCACGACAACAATGACCATGACGTCTACCACAACAACCACTCTTCCCCCGCCGCCAGTGCGACTGGTGGCGCTGTCAGGCAAGCAATCGTGCTCGGTAGGTAGCACATGTCGTCTACAGTACGATACAGCGGCCATGCAGCATGGGCGTTCTGGACTCTGTGTACTTAAGGACCGCGATGCCAGATCCAGCGCTAAGAATTCTCTGCATAACTCTCATGTTTCGGTTGGGGCTTCCCGGGGTCAAGGATTCTATCATTTCATTTTGAGGCTGCAGGTGAGGACCGTCCACTTGAGCTGGCCACTGTTTGCAAGGTAGGGGTCTTCAAAAAGGCGGCAATAGTTCTGAGAAACTGCATGAGATGGTAGCACAGGTATGAGTAGTCAAGCTCGATAATGGCATCACAGTAATGGCAACCTTCGCGCCCGTGGCAATATAAGAGTTGAACGTAAAATCTAAGCCCAACCCATTTGCAACTGCTTGGGGCTCGTTTCTGACAAACTTTGTTTGGATTGCCCCACATCTGGATCTGCAGATCCCTCTGCCTCAGCCTCCTCAGCCACGTGCCTTAAGCCAACAGGCGATATCTTCAGCGCTGGTGATCCTCTGCCTGAGGCATCAAGCTCTTTTGTGTTGTTCTAGGATGCTGGCTAAGATGAAGACAGCCCCTTTGGCAATGCATGACTGCTGCTGCTGCTGCTGCTTGCAGTTGCTGCTGCTTGCAGTGGCCACTGCTCTGCCTCTTCTTTCTCCTTATCCTCTGCTGAGGCATAGGCTTCCTTGTCGTTGGCAGAAGCAGCAGCAAGGGTGCCGGAAAGGAAATGACGGCGCACGACTGTTTTCAGTGTCCTGCCCTGAAGACTTTTGGTTCATCTTAAGCTTGCCAACGCCGCTTGCAGCCATTTGCAGTACGTCATGTTGGGTTATGAGCCTTGTGCTGCACAACCTCCAGACATTCGCATTCTTGAACATGGTAGGGACATTCAAGTTCCACATGAAGTGACACAAGACCCAGCCTAGGAGCTGTCTTGGATGTCTGTCAAATTAATCCAGGGGTGCCTTGAGTGTCTTGCGTATATGGTAGGTTGCTCTTGAGAAGGTAAAAACAGCCATACTTCCAAGAACAAGTTGTTACACACACTCAAAGTCAGTGATGCTGTCCTCTTGCTGCTTGTGGAATCAGAGCTCATCCCACTCCCTCATATGTGCTACTGTCAAAATCAGCTGTATCTACTGGACATAGGGACCCCCCTGGTAGCTCAGTCTAATCAACAACCATGTCCACTGTTGTTCTGGGGAAATATATAGTCTCCCTTAAGTAGATAGAATGTGGGTCTTTGGGGTCTTATTTTAATATGTCCAAAGCCATATTCTATTTACTTAAGGGGAAATGTAAACTGTAGCTCCTATGCTCGGTTGCTGTTAAGGATTTTAATTTAAGATACAATAAATTGGGGAAATCCTATTATTTGATATATATATATATATGTATACCCATTATGGTAACTTAATGTAAGTTCCTTAGTAGCAACCAGCCCTATATATATATATATGCAACCCAGTATGTTCTGGCAGGCCGGCTTCGTTTCTGGTCGAGTGGAGGTCCTCTACAACGATCATTGGGGAACAGCGCCCTGGCGAGCTTTGAGAGGTTCCAAAACAAATGGGTACTTCCCAAAGCTAGGGTTGAGGGTTTAGGGGTTTTGGCACCCCTAAAAAAAAGGTGCTGCAACATGATCTATAACCAAGAGGGCCCATAATTTTGAGAATAACCCAAATCCTGATGAAGCAGTGGTACGTAGCCCCTTCATTGCCATCACAGAGCCAGAATTGTTTGGGAAGACAAGTTCCTTGTTTAGTGCGAATTGAGCCCTAACCCCTTTCCTCTCGACGCTTCAAACCCCTAAATGTTAGTTTCCCGAAATAGTGGGGGCAAATGTGATCCAATATACTATGATCCTGAAGAAGGGGATTTCCCGCCAAAATGGCAACCTCCAAATTTAGGAAACGCCCAAATAGAATTGGACCCTAAACCCTAAACCCCTAAACCCTAGACCCCTAAACCCGCATGCTGAGGTGTGTAAGGATGGTT
The DNA here is from genome assembly GCA_905231905.1 of Symbiodinium pilosum. Taxonomy (NCBI): domain Eukaryota; class Dinophyceae; order Suessiales; family Symbiodiniaceae; genus Symbiodinium; species Symbiodinium pilosum. Next base: position 43,355 of record CAJNIZ010032657.1, on the reverse strand, counting down.
TCGGTGACGTGGAGGCACAGGTCGTGTGCGACGAGTTGGGCCTTTCAGGCCCAGCAGGGTCCACTCTTCATGGTCTTGGAGACAGTGTGGTAGTTTGCCAAAAGAGGGGGACCCCAATACAGACCCCAACATACTAGAACCCCCTATTATAGGGACCCCACCCCCAAGAAGGTACCCTAACTTTTGGAAAGCCCCACATGGTACTGAATGGTGAGACAGGAGATGCGGATCTGAGTTCAGGGCTGCGCAAGAGTTGGAGAGGTAGACGTTTTTTTTGGTTGCCATGAGGTTTTCGGAGAAGACGGGTCGTCTTGTGTGTGGGCTTCCCTAATGAGAGGATCTTTTATCGTTAGCATCCCTAAGCCTAATAATCCTATATGAACCTTTATATAATCGCCTCCATGAATGATATGTGCGTACCAGCATGCCTTGCGCAAGTTGAACCACCGACATAACCCGCAAAAACTTGAAAGCACAAGCCGTGCCTTCACTGAGCCTCCTTACCGGGATAGCTGCGACTACTATGTGACCTATAGAGGAGAATAAACGCACAATTGCTGAGCCGAGTAGTTCCTAAACCTGAAGCTTCAACAAATAAAGGGGTGTTAAAGCAACACTATAGTGGTTTCCATTTTCCGTTCCAACCCTAGACTCAAGGGAAAAAAGCGGGGACCCCTAACAGAGACCCCTACAGCCTACTTACGATATATATATATATACCATATACATTTTAAGGGTTTTGAGGTTGAGGGTTTAAAGCCCTCAACCTCCAAGCAGGGATCTCGGCCAGGCACTTGGGGCCGCTACGACTCATCCGCGCAGGCCGGTATGCCCGGCTCCGAGGCGCCTTGGGGCGGGCCTTATGCGGAGATCTATTTTGGGGGGTTTCCCAAAATCAGGGTTTAGGGTTTAGGGTTTAGGGTGTAGAGTCTAGGGTTTAGGGTTTAGGGTTTAGGGTGTAGGGTCTAGGGTTTAGGGTGGTTTCCAGGCGCTTGGACACATCCCAGTACAGATTGTGAGTGTCTTCTTAGGCCAACAGGAAGTGAACCCATGGCCTGTGCGCGTATGAGCCACATAGTCTAAACTCCTTACAGGGGGTCAGATAGGGGATTATATAGGGGAATACCATAGGGGTTATTAAGGGGGATACTAGGAGTTTGGACTATAGCTCAGATGGGGGTTTCCCAAAATTAGGGTTTAGGGAACAGGGCATAGGTTATATATGTATATATATATAGGGGTACCTTAAAAGGGGCTATAGGGGTTATAGAAGGTTCATATAGGGATTCTCGGGTTTATATGGGGGTTACATAGGGATGCTACCCCAATAGTGGAGAATCAAATGGAAAATAGAATGGAAAATGAAATGGAAGCTGGGATTATGTAGGAGTTTATAGGGATTGGGGGTTTCCCAAAACTAGGGTACCTTTAAAGGGGGTATACGGGGTATAAATAGGGGAAATATGCGTCCGCGTTCCACGGTCTCAGCCATTTGGGAAGAAACCATATCTATTACCTCCCAGAACCATGAACTCTCCGTAAATCCATTTTCACACCTTTTTTCAAACCCTCACCACAGGACCCAGACCACAGGACAGGACCGCAGGGGGAGACTTCATAAAACCTTCAACCCTCTACGAACCCTCCAGAAAACTCTCTAACCTTCTGCAAGCCGTCTATAAAAGCTATAATCACCCTGTAAACCTTTCATAAGATTTATACAAAAACCTTTATAAACACGCTAGAAACAATCTAATTCTACAAGATCTGTTTAAAACTCTATCAAACCGTCAGCAACCTTCTAGAACCCCCTTCAGAAGATCTCTTGAGACCTCTAAACACCTGCTATTAAATTAATGAACCGTCTGCAAACCTGCTTCAAACCACCAAACCCAGACCACAGGACCACAGGGGGGGATAGGTTAATCATACTCTATATCATGGACATCATGGAGCATTGGGGGGGGGGAGGGGGGAGGCCGTGAATGCTGGCGCATATATAGGGTTTTTTATGGTTTCCCAAAATTAGCTTTTGTTGGCAGTCCTCATAATAAGGATCATAGTATTTGGGGGTCTATATTAAGTGAGGACGTTGGGCTCACTGTCTGAGCCTGGGACTAATGTTTGTGCGGGTGCAGGCGTGGAGTTGGGGTCATATTGAGGTTATCTTGGGGTTATGCTAGGGTTATATTGAGGTTATATTAGGGTTGTATTGGGCTTATGGCACTGTGAGCAATCTCACAACCGAAATTGTGTAGGGTTCAGGGTACATCCGTCCTGTTCTGTGATGTCTTGTCATCCTGGTTGCGACTGCATAGGCAGACGCCTGAAATTTGGGGAAGGTTGAAATCTAAGTGGCTCCTTAAAAAGGCCCTGCTGCTGCACATATGAACCGTATTTCTTTCAAGTGAGATCGGGGCTTGGGTCGCAGATGATCGTACGCTCGCCATCATTTTCTTAAAATCCTCCAAAGAAAGTTGCGTGCTGAGTATAAAGAGCTCGATATGGGCCTAGATTTCGCGCTTGCTGTTTGCAGTGGAAAGTGAGTGCAATGCTGACTTGGCACTTGTTTCTTTCTCAAATCAAGTTTGTACCCCCCCTCGCCTGAAGAAGGCAGTCTTTATCTTGGCCGGAGGACCCCCTCACACCCCCCATATACCATAGAGCAACGTACTTTCTGCATTCCTTGACTACGCAGGAGCGCACAAATTGGAGGCATCCCCAGTTCTCCCTGCAATGTCAGGAGCAGACCATCTGGATCGACGACATCAACTGCCAGGGTGGCTACGGTTGAAAGTTGTATGGGTGTCTCAGATTTTCTGAAGATGCCTCCTCAGAATATGGGCCCGCCTGCTTTGGGAGTTTTGGATTTGGGGTCCATGGTTGACGGGTTGCCTGAGCCGGGAGTATCGGACACGTTGACCACTTAAAGCTGGAAGGGAGCCGACAACTTGCCCCGTTGATTTCTTATACTATAGTAGTTTCCATTTTCTTTTCCATTATCCCTATATAACCCCTAGAATACCCTATATTATCCCAATATAACCCCTATATAACCCCTCCACTGACTTGAGAGATGGACTGTTATGTGAGATCTTCATTGGATCCTCCAGCCTACACCTGACCTTCGAAAGCTAGAGATGACGTAGTTCACAGCATCCTACATGCTGCCTCTTGAAAAGGCCGATGTGAGACTTCGGGCACTCCCTGGCTCTGAGAGCTATACTTATGGTTCACTGGAGACCCAAAGGAGACAGTTGTATGGAACAAAAACCTATCCCATCATAGTAGTTTCCATTTTCTTTTCCATTATCCCAATATAACCCCAATACATATACCCTATTAAAAACCCTATATAACCCCATTGTAGTAGTTTCCATTTTCTTTTCCATTATCCCAATATAACCCCAATATACACCCTATTCTATTATAACATGTTACAGAAAGGCTTCTGTGTCAACCGGCTTGAGGCGACGAAAGCCACCTCAGCGGCTGCCAGAATGCTGGCTGGGGCATCAACAACTGCTGGCACACAGAGGATGCCAAGGCATCCACATGGTTCAGGGGAGGCGTGCTGTTTTGAAGACCCCAAAACTTTTTTATACGGGAACCATCGGGAGCCTAAATTAAGAGTAGTAATCATCCTGTTACAAGGGGTCTTTATTCGAGGGCGCCACGCTGGTGTTGGCAGGGGGTCGGTCGTGAAATGCTTGCTTTGAAGTGGGCAACCCTAAACCCAAAACCCTAAACCCAAAACCCAAAACCCTAAAACCCGAAAACCCTAAACCCTAAACCCCTAGATAATCCCCTGTATAACTTTATAATCCCCTATATAACCCTTCTGAACCCTACCCATCTCCAGGGACCAAGCGGTGGAAGTTGCAAAGTCAAGCAAACACTGGACACCTCACGGCGGGCGAACAAATGGTAGTTTCCATAAATAGGGGGACCCCAAGATGGACCCCAAAATATTATAATCCTCACCCCAAAATGGTACCCCTAATCTTCGGAAACCCCCAAATATCCATCCGTACATCAGCTGCTGCCCTCTGGGCTGCGCTGGATGACTGAGTGCAGCTGAAGCTCTAGTCTAGTGCGGGAAAGTTGGCATTAGAAGATGAATTGCTGTATGCAATGAGACATAGTGCTGTCATTGAAAAGTTGCATCGGCAGGGTCTGCAAAAGAATTGCATCAAAACATGCAAGCTGTCTTTTGCGAACAGCTTCCAGGTCACCTGCGACAGCGTGACAACCACGGTGACTACACAGACTGTCACCCGGACAGATCCCACGACTTCAACGACCACTTCCTTTGCTCTGCAGATGGTCACCGCCAGGACATCCTGCGTGCCTGCGGTTTGTAGGAAACACCGGCACACATCCCCCATAGGCTCCCGAAAATGGTTTTTATTTTTTCGCCGATAGCCCATTTGTCAGACTGTGCTACAAAGGATGGCCGGGAACAGGGGCAAAATTTCTAGCTCCCAAATCCAAAAAGTCCAAATACCAGCTACCAACAGCAACAGCGGCCGCCTCAGAGCTGATGTTCATGATAGCGAGCAAACTAGAACAGTAGGACAAGTGCAACCAAACTCAACTAAGTCAAACACCACGAGAGGGGCCGTGATGTTGAGGATGTAGCCAGGGCAGTGGCAGCGGCACCACTCAACAGCAGTAGCCACGGCAACAGCAAATAGCAGGAATCAAAAGCACCCAAACCCAAAATGACAGTGTTGGCGGATGTTGGCGATGCTGATGCTTGTCGTACGGTTGGAGAACCAGAATTTATAATTGGTACTTGTCTTTGCCGCAGCAAGCGGACTGCTGGAGGAGAGGCTTCCTTCGCCAAGAGCTTACAGGAAGATGCTTGGGGCCCGCCAGCTGCGAAGAGGACGCGGAGCTTCAAGCGCAGGAGCCACCGTCCTGGGACTTAGAACCAGGTCATAGGGTTTACATGTGGGGCCCTTTTCGAAAGGTCTTGATACCAGAGGACGCTAGTTCCGAGAAGCTCTGCAAGGGATGATCCAAGCAAGGCATCGAGAGTAGTGGACACAAGATCTCTGCACTTTGCAAAGGGCTTAGAACTGCACCATGAGCAACATTTTGGATGAGGTATGATGCGGTTGGCTCCCCGTGGCTGCTGTAGAACATTAGATTTAGGTGTCCATCGCGATCAGGAGTGCGAGTTTTTCTTGACAAGCACATTGCAGCGTTGGGAAGTCAACTCGTCTCTTGGGCAGCAGCTAAGGACTGTAGGATGGCCGAATTCTGGAAGCTGCTGCGTATCTGTAACCCCTAGAAGCATTAGACACTCCAATTGCCCTGGGCTCATTAGCTCTTGGCATGAGCACCATCGGTACTTCCCACCGGAAGATAATTAAGCAAACATGTGCGTGCTTGGCATTCAAGGCTTGGTATGATGCAGAGCATGGGTTGCCCGGGCATGCGGCTTGGAAGCAGGACGTGCTGGCCAGAGCTGGCCACACACTGCTGTTAGCATTACGGCTAGCATTACTGCTACTGCTACTACTGCTACTGTTGCTACTGCTGCTACTATTTCATTCCAACACAGCCTGTCAGTCGACCAGCGTGTGTGCAAACTAGTGGCAGCGCGTCAGCGCCGGCGCTTCAAGAGCGCATGAGACCACAATGAGGTGGAAGCTGTGTTACTAATATTTAATAATAGCTCCAGTCCACGTCAAAGACACAGTACGAGGAGCGAGCATTGACGCTATACACTACACAGCAGGTTCTCACTAAAAGGTCA